>JAJJMA010031491.1:0-10221 GCA_023529015.1 Papaver nudicaule
GCGGTGGTGGTGGTGGTGGAATGTGGCGGTGGCGAAATGGCAGAATGTGGCGGTGGTGGTGGTGGTGGAATGTGGCGGTGGCGAAATGGCAGAATGCGGTGGTGGTGGTTGGTAGTGGAATATGGTGGTGGTGGTGGTGGTGGAATGTGGTAGTGGTTGTGGAGATGGTGGTGGTGGTGGATGTATTAGTGTTGGTGTTGGTAGTGTGATAAAGAGATGGGTGTAATTAGTAGAAAATGATAGGGAAGGGTAAATATTAGGTTTGATAAGGACTACTTACTCATTTCCACATTAAAAATCAGGAGAGACTTAATCATTTCCACATTCCTTTAAAACAGTATTACGTATTTGCCCCTCCTCTTCGATTTATTTACGAAAATTTTGAAAGGAAAAAGAAAAATTATAAACAAGGAGGGACGTTTATGTCTTTTTATCGTTGAATATTTTCAATCTTTTTATCAAATTGGTTCAGCTTTGTTAGGGTCCATTTTACAAAAAAAAAAAAGTGCCCATAAAAGGGACTCCCTCCCTCTGGTCGGTCGGCCCAACTAACACAAGTAAGGAAGACAAGATAAGTATGAATCTCTCATTTATTGATTTGAACAACTTAGGATCCCCTCTTTAAGGCAAGAAGGTCTCTATTAATAAGAATCTGTGAGGACAACCACTCAGTGATCCAGTATACTAATTAAGTTGTATGGCAGCGTAGCTGGCCATGTCGGTTACATGTTTCCCGCCGCTATCCAGATGGAGTATGGGTCTGATTATATCGGTGCACTGACTATTGGTCTTTTAGCGCTATGCGGAGGAGATAAGTGTCCGACTATGTCAGTTACATTGGAGAAGCGTAGAAAAAATCCCTTCGCTTGTTATCTTGCGGATATTAGTAAGCGGAGGACATTTCCTCTGCTTATACTTGTATTAGGGTTTATGGTGTAGTAAAGGCTTTAGGCCCTTTAGGATAGAGGAAATGTAACAATTACCCCTAATTCTGATGGGCCTTCACAATCACCCTTGTAGGGTTAAATTTTAAGGAACCAAACCCATTAAGAGAATCCAACAAATGCGTAATACCAATATTACCCTTCAGATTCAAAATTAAAATATCGACCTCTCCAACGAGTTTTAGCAGAGGATTTTGAATACAGTATCAACAGAAGCGGAAATTTTTGCTGCTGTTGGCGAATCAACTCATAGTCTTCGTCATTATTTTCTTCGTTTTATTCTTTCGTAATACATGTATCAGTATAAAATTAAACCGATGAAGAGAAATTTGTTTTTCTAGGGTTTTTCTACATGAAATTGTTGATTTGATTTTCGTAATAGATGTTATCAGTAAGACTAATTTGTTTCTCAATCTATCTTACTCAATTTTAGAGTTTTGTTTTTGATTATTAGTTTTTCTCAATTTGAATTCGCTTGGATTTTTGTAATTAGCTTGATCTGATTGATACCGAGATTATTTACTCAATTCTGGTGAGTTTTGTTGATTCGTTGAAGCTGAAGATAGATTCAGTCCAAACAGGTATGATTATTTTGTTTTATTTTGTTAGGTTTCAGTTCATAGATTTTCAATTTATGTTAATTTTGGTTTCAGTTCATAGAAATTTCCAAGCAGGGAAATTGCCAGGAACCTGTGTTATGTCAACAATGAGATCTAATAACTTGATGTCTTAGATGAATACATTTTGCTTCAGTAAGGAGACGCAAGGCTCACATTTTTAGTTTTAACCAAAGATGGGCAGTGCTAAGAGGATCCAGATGGGTCTTGTGTTTACTGTTACTGATTTAACGTGATTTATGATTCAATTGTTTAGGAATTCACTGCTTAATGAGTCAATGTGCTAGTTTTGAGAGAAAACGTTGAAACTTGTATGTTATAGAACAATGTGTTAGGGCATTGTCCGATCAAACCCACTAGCGTTGGTATGTCAAGCTGGTTGTCAGTTTTAGGTGTCAAAACACAATTCTTGATTTAGCCTACTAGAGTTTAGATTTCGGAATTGGGCTATGGACTAAGTATTAGAGACCTTGAAGACGAAGACTGTGAAGACAATGAAGACATCAATTATTCTTCATCGACAAAAGGTTAGTAGGAGTTATGACTTTTATGGAAATTCTTTTATTCTACTTACTCTATCTTTCGAATTAGTCGGCTACTTTAGTAGTGATACTAATAGCGATTGAGATCGTGTTCTTGTCTACATGACCATGAGTTATGTTGGTATTTGTTACCACGAATACTAAGTTTACAAGAATGCATGAGATAGATTCGATACCATTTGTCCATTGCAATGGTTTGCTTGCAAATCACTTGTTAGATATGGGTGAATCTAAAGGAGTACTCTTGAGAAAGAGTCCAGTGGATTATAGCTGAGGGCGTATAACACGTCTAAGTACTGGTCCAGACCAGAATTTCCAGCGGATCCAAGTTAAACCCTAATCTGGAAAACGACGGTTCCCAAACCGTACGGTGAACTGAGACTCGGAATTTCTCCTGAGTTCCAAAGTATCAATTTGTACGTGTACTAGTACGTGAACCTCAGATTCGATGCATTTAGTCGTGATTCAGATGGACGGTTTGCGAACCGCCCAAGGTGAAAATTCTTTGAGATTTTCACCCGGGTTAAACTCTGACTCCTTTATCTCTTAGTTGGACTTGGTTATCACGAAATATCTTCTGTGGTCCATCTAACGGTTCTCAATGTGTCAATAAGATAAAGATTATCTCTGGTCTGTTGGATATCTATCTTGAAGTGTTTATGAGCTAATAAAACACTTGGCTGATAAATGTTAAAAGATTTCCAATTGACATAAATCTTTGTTTACTTGGTTTGCAAGTTAGGGTTTCTTAGACTTGTGGAACAAGTAACTAGTTGCTTTATTCCAAAACAACCTATCTTATTGAGTGCTATAAATAGAGGTGACGAAAACCGCAGCATCAAGCATACGTGAAGATTCCTTTTGGAAGAGATCATAAAACTCTTTTCACTTCGGTGAATGCTTGTTGTGGTATAGTCATCCTCTATTAGGTAGCAGTTCCTCTTGGGATTTACCTACGACTATAAAGACTTCTCTTGAGAATTGGGAAGCACAGGTAGGAGATTGACACCTTAGTGGTTGAAATCGGAGTAACCTGTAACCTTGGTAACATGATCACGTTCTTGTCTATTCTACGGTCCTTCTCTTCTGATATAAGGTCATTCAAGAACTGATACGTTACATACGAGGTTTGAAAGGAAGCAACGCACAGCTGCACTCGGTGTTGTAAGACCTAGTTAGCTCCGGTTGTATAAGTTTCTTTAGTGATTCTTCGTTTACAACTGGTAGAGACAAGTTGGGCATAGTTTACTCGGTTTACTTGTCAGCCCCCGCTTGTAAGTAGATTTCCGTATGACCTGGAGAAATCCGAAGGAAGTCACTTTGTGTATGTCAAACTGATAGAGGACAGTTCAAACATACAGTTGATAATTGAGGTTGCAAAGCCAGAATTATTAACACAAGCCTTTAACATCGGTTAAAGCAACTCCTAAGCCTGTAAAGAACGTCAGCTAGGGGAATCAAGTGCGTGACGATCTGTGGGGGATCTAGAGACGTAAGAAGTGCGACAGTAGCCAATTCGCTTGGAGGGCTTGATTTGGTCTCTACTACATCCCATTCCGAAGTCGTATAGTAGGCTAGTGTTTGTAAGACAGTTTGTATTATGCGGTGTTCAATCTGGACGAGGTCCCGAGGTTTTTCTACAGGTTGTAGTTTCCTCGTTAAAAAAATCTCTGGTGTCTTGTGTGCTTTACTTTCCGCATTATATTCTCTGATTATATAATTAAAGCAAACACAAGAAGTACGTTATTAATAAACCTGATCGTTGTCCTCAATCCATCCATTGGATTTACCAAGACCCTGTCTTGTGTCGGACTGATCCTTTGAGATCCAAACTCAGGTTAACAGATCTGGATATTGATTTTTGAGATCGTCCAGATCTGACAATAAGTCTCACTAGCCCAAACGAAAAGTTGGTTGTATTTTGGTACCCCTGTTTTTTCACAATGTATGTCATTTTCCATTGTAGCCAAGACTACAAGAGACAGCAACAGTCATGGAATAAGCTCATCAGTCTTATTGGAAACAAAGAAAAGTTGAAAGAATTTTATTATATTAAGATGTCTTTGTTAATCCTTCATTCATTACTAATGTCAGCTCCGCTTTTAAGCTCAAGTGTTCAGAAAAAGGATCTATGTCAGTTTGCTCCAGGCTCGACAGATATTTTCTTTTTGTTTGCTTTCCACTTGCCGCAATGAATTATTTCTCACGAGGGGGTGCAACCCCCGAGTGAATTGCGACATGAAGTATAATTCACTTCTTTTTAAAAAAAAAAAACAGATTTTGTTATAGTTCTGTTGAATTTTGACAGCATAGTATGTTGTCCAGTAATTTCTGTTTTATTTGTCAATTTGGTTATGTAAATTTGCTCTTAGTTTGTTTGTAAGTTTGTTTGAAAACTCATTAAGGTTTTCTGGTTTTTGTAGGTAAAAATGGTTGTTGCAAATATTACATTTTGCAACTTTAGCATGTCTCATGCTATTACGAAATCAACCACTCTTGGCGATATGAAAGCCACTGTGCTTAAGAGTTTTCCTTATCTCCCTGAAAGTTGCCTGCAGTTTTCTCACAGTGCTGAAGGTGTCTTACACGTCATTCGGTCTAATTTCGAATTGAATTGTCTAATTGCTTATTGTGAGAAGAAACAAGATGTATTGTACTTGTTTGTTCATCTGGATGGAACTTCTCCTGCTTCCTCCTCGTCTGATGTGTGCTCTGCTTCTTCGACAACTTGTGTTTCAAACAATGAGTCTTGTATTCTTGAAGACTTGACTGATGACACTTTGGAGCAACACTCCAAAAGGGAACCAAGGAAAGTTGACGCTTGGGACAATATCCTAACTGGTGTGGGACAGGTTTTTGAGGGAGGTCTTGAAGAGGCTAAGGATACTATTATGAAGTATCAAATCAATACTGGGTACAAAAATACACCGATTAAGAGTGATCGCAACCGTTACACTGTTATGTGCAAGTTCAAGGATTCCCATAACTGTAAGTGGAGGTGGCATTCTTCGAAAGTTGGTAAAAGCACCCTTTTTAAGTGCAAGACTTTTATAGCTCAGCATTCGTGTGGATTGGCTTGTTCGGATCCATCAAAGATTCGAATGAGGAAGTCTTTTCCGAAGGATCTAATATTAGATGATCTTCGAGTTTCGAATACGAAGAAATGTGATGTTGATGTTAAGGAACATGTCCACAAAGAATATGTAATAACACTAACTTACCATCAAGCATATCATGGGATTAAAAGCTGCTGACATGTGTGATGCTTGAGGAGTAGAGTAGACGTGTTCTGTCGTCTTCGCTTCAACCTTAGAAGTAATGTTGCTGATGATATCATCTAAACCCGAGGTATCTTTCGAAACGTCGTGCTTCTCCACTTCACATTCATCTTTTTCTTCATGTATTGTTCTTTTTAATTGTAGCTTGCTGGCGGGTTTTTTCCTCGCATTGTACGTCTTTGGCTCTCTTTCTTGATTCTGCAAAGAACTTGGCGTCTCTACTTGTTTATCAATCAGTGACACACTTGGTGCTTGTTCTGTAGTCGACTTGACTACTTCCTTCTCAGGTTGATTTGTCAATGATGAACTTGGTACTTGTACTGGAATCGACACCGCTGCTTGTTTCTCAACATTCGAAACCTGGTGCTCGGTTGACAAATTGTCTGTGATATCGACTGCATTTTCTTTCCTAACAGAATCTTCATTTGACGTCTGTCCTCTTGCCTCTTTATGTTTACCATCCCATTCTACCAAGTACTTGTCAGTCTGTGCAAGTTTTTGTCTATCTTCATCCGTCAACACTGTTTTATCTTTGCTGGCTTTGAAAAGCCTTTGAACAAGCCCTAGCAAATATCTGGTGGAATCGGCAAATTGATCCGCGTCTTTGCCCGAGTACCTTGTCATCACCAATTTATCACATTCCAGTACCATGTTCTCATCTTCAAGAAGCATGTTCTTCTCCGTCTCCTCTTCCAATTCTCTCCAAACCTTTGCAAGTTCAACACGTTGTTCTTCGAGTGGGCTCAATTTATCACAAATTTCATGGCTTACCTGCAACACACAAAGGGTTGAGACTGCTTGCTCGTTTTACATTCTAACTGAATACACATTTTCATGACTGTAATTTTGTATAAAGTTGCCAACTTTACACTGCATATTGTGTAAAGTTGTCAACTTTACACAAAATCACAGTCTAGGAATTCCCCTGTCTAGCAAATATTTTGTGTAAAGTTGGCAACTTTACACTGCACTTTGTGTAAAGTTGCCAACTTGACACTTCACTTTGTGTAAAGTTTCCAACTTTACACAAAATCAAAGTCTAGCAATTCTATGTCTAGCAAATATTTTGTGTTAAGTTGCCAACTTTACACTTATCAGATTACAGTTTCTTATGCTAACTACAGGAAAAAAAAATCACTACAGGCAAACTTTAAGTAAAGATATCTATTTGCATTACTGACCTTTGGTATGAACCACGACATTGTAGTTGTATCAATATCTTGGGCCTTTGTGCACGCTTCCCTGTAATCAGCAATAAGTTTGCTGCAAATTGTAGATTGGCTCCACCTTAGGAATCTTGGAACCGATTCTTTGAAATCTCTTCTTTTACTGATGTAAGAACCACTGTGCTCAGCGAACCAGTACTGAAAAATCAAAAAAACAAACAGTTAGATATCCAAATATGATGAAGTGAAATTTATAAAACAATTTTCTTTCGATCTTTATTTTTTTACCAAAAGAAACGTAGTGCAACCACCTCCCTTTTCCATCTTCTCAACTAGAAAGTTTAAAATGTGGTCCGGCCATGACACTTCATCCATTAGAAATATATGAGGTAACCACCTCTGAGCAAAGTTAGAACCACCCGAATCCGTAAAGAAGAACACTGTGCATAACCACATTGCAAGTGTTCTAATGAAAAATACTGGATTTGTTACATCCTTCACCGCACTTGTCAATTTTTCTTCAATTTTTGTCTTAGATATCATCACCCGCGGCACTTTGTTGAAGTTATCAACCATAAACTTCCTATGTGTATCCGTGACTCCTTCCTTCAACAACTCTACCACCTCTTGACTCTCTTCTACCCTTTGGAAACCAAATATAAGAGCAAAATATCGGGCTGTAGGAGCGAAAGGATCTAATTCGCCAAAGTGGAACTTCTTTGTGACTTTATTGTATGCCCTTAATAAAATTTCTATTCCGCGAGATGACTTCTTAAACATCTTCTCGTTTACCTCTGCTTCAACTTCTTCAGCTTTGATTCAACTTTTGCCATTGATTCAACTTTTTCTCCGCAGTCATCATCAGATTTAAAAGAAGAATAGGTCTATCCTTTGTCTCTTTATATAAGAATTTTCCCATTTTCAACAATTGAAGTAAACCAGACTTAAATAAAACATCTTTTAAATCTCTTTTTTTGTTTCTTTTACCTGCATCCAAAAAATGCAAGCGAAAATCATTTTTTGTACACCAGTAACTGAAGATTTACTTGACACCAAACTGAAAGTTTTTGTGTAAAGTTGCCAACTTTACACTGCACTTTGTTTCAAGTTGCCAACTTTACACAAAATCACAGTCTAGTGAATATGTTGTCAAGCAATTTTATTGGGGAAAGTTTGCGCAAACCAACATTTTACTCGCATTCATAATAGAATGTATTGTGTTTTTACCTTTAGCTTGCTGTGTTGAAATCTCCTCCTCTCTAGCTTGTTCTTCAGGTTGTGTCTTCCTCCTTTTGGCGGGTTTTTTAGCTAGTCTTGCAGGCGTCTTCCTTTTCGCTGCTTGGGTTGCGATCTCTTTCCGGTTTCTGGTTCTTTAGCTTGGGTTGCAATTTTCTTTCCTCTTGCTGGTTTGTTTGGGGGTGTTGCAGTCTTCTTCTCTTTTGCTGGTTCTTTAGTTGGTGTTGTTGTCTTCCTCCCTTTTGCTGTTTTCGGCATCTTTACTCACTACAAGTAACATCACAATTTTTGCATAACAAGTAATGTAAGTCAGATATCTCCATAACATTAAGCCAAGAAAGACCAACTAATCAGGAAATCTCATAATAAGAGTAATATGACATACAACTTATTATGGGTCACGTGCAAGGAATGAGCCGTACTACACACTTCATGGCTCATGAAGCATCAAAACCAACTGGGGTATAATCTATGAGATGAACACATCGGACACACTTAACTTTAAGCTCACTACTCGCATACACAAACCTAAGTAGCTTATAACATGTCTATCAGGACTTCAGTAATTCTTGTTACAAGTATTACAACCAACTGAAACAAGAACCAACCAAGATTCCAAATCCAGCAACACAAACCAAACGACATCTTACACATTCCGCCAAGTCAATTAGGACTTAACAAATCAAAACAACAAACCATTTCAGGCTATTTCAAAAGCTGGGCAAGCTGCAAAGCGATCAGCATTGCAGACATACTGTATCTATCCTCAATAAGGACTAATTAACCAAAAACACAGCAGTCATTGAAAGAACAATTCAAAAATCTGCCCTAATTTATGTAATTGAAATATTAAACCTTATAATATTTTCAATTTTTTCAATGAACTCATTTCTATTGAAGGGGAATCAATGATCTTAGCAAAACAAGTGACTAGTAAACAAGAAACAGGGGAATCTATTTTTGTAGAAACCCTATTTGCAGAAACCCTAAAATCAATTCAAGACATTAAATCAGTAAAATCACTTCAATTACTAGAACAAATCAACATACAAAATCAAATCAACTCTAAAATCACTTCAAATCCAGCAGAGAGTATTACCTGAAGACCGACATTAAAGAGAACCTGGGTTTGATTTATTTTTCGTTTTTTATCTATTTCGATGCGTTTGAATATGATTGTTTGAAGTTTTTGAGCTTTTGATCTTCGGTATTCAGTATGAATCTTGATTGTTTTTCAGATTTTTTCTTCGATTTTTTCAGATCTGGGAAGTGGTTAAGCGCGACGGGAGAGAGAGAGAAAATGAAAATTAAATGAACTGAAACTGAAACTGAAAATTAAATGAAATTGTGCGATTGTCTGTGTAAGGGATTGGTTTTGTAGTAAGGGAATTATGGTAATCAACTATTTTGGGGAAATATTCCTTCTAGAAGAAAGGGCTAAAAATAAGTTGTATAAGGTTAAAAAATAAGGACTCTCATTTGGAGGGTAATTAAATATTCTTCCCCTTTAGGATATACATATGGAATATGGTATCCACATTTTGTCCAATTTTTAATAAATAAAAAGGATAAGCGTATTTCTTTGATCATTTCGGATAAGACATCCCTTTTACCATGCACTTTCTTCTTCCTCATCGGGAACCGCCATTTGCTGAGAAATTGGATTGCCGCGTCTTTACTGTATAATATGAAATCTCCGATAGAAATTATTTTACTCCTTTATTTCTTGTGTCTTCTACTTTCTTCTGTCGACATGTCTTCTCCTTTTCTTCCTCCTTTAGATGATGTGTTCCCTCATAGTAACATTCGAGGTTTCTTTGACGATGGTGATAATGAAGGAGATTCCCAATCCGTTGGCGTTGATCAGAATCCTCAATTTCAAACGATTTCAAGTGGTTTTCTTTAGTATTTAGATCTGGCAGGTAAGAAGGACTTTATTCCTTCATCTTCCCTTTTTTTTTTAAAAAAATAAAGAAAATAATTGATCTGTAGATCAAACTTGTATTTGAAGGTTCTTCTTCGCATCACGCTGCTTATGAGTCTTCTTCTTCCTCTGTTATTCCTATTGCGGAAGGTGTAGATCCGACCATTTCTATCGTAGATTTCGAGAAGCCTCTGATAGGTGGGCTCGTTGTTGATGTCTCTCTCTGGCATTGATTACTGGTCCAGATTTTCTTTGCGTAGTTTATGATCCTGCGGAAGATTCTACTGGTGATGTGAATTTTCCTCCGTTTGTTGCTAATGATCATCCACTTAATGTTGTTGATCCTCCTTGTTGTAGATATGGTCCCAACGTAAGAACCTAATATCCGCTCTCCATCTTCTTATGCGAGACTGTCGCTGAACTTCCTTCTCCGGTTGCTGTTAGTCAGCTGAGTTGTATAAGGAGCTACGTGAGCCGATTTCTTCTGGCAATAGTATTACTCCGAGCTCTATCA
>JAJJMA010031504.1:0-11244 GCA_023529015.1 Papaver nudicaule
TAAATAGCCTCTTCCTGTAGTGTACTACAGCGTGTTTACGATCAGCTACAATCTTTAGACCCCATTACTTAATACGACTTCTAATTCAAGTTAACTCTTATCTTTACTTTATTTTTGTTGATCTTGTTGGAAGATGTTTTTTCCCAACTTAATCATTAGCTACGCCTACAAATAATCTCAAAAAGAAAGATGAACTCAACAATGGCCAACTTAGTATGCTTAGTGTCTTGTGTGTGGCTATTGATGTTGGGTTCAACATCATTACCTAACATCTATGCAATGCCACCACAATCACCAGTACAATGTGATGCCACCGGATGCATTCTTCGCAGTGCTTATGGTGCATGGAATGACCGGAAAGAGTGTTGGGTGCAGAAAACAGTCTACCCAACAACAGAGGAAGAACTACGATTAGCCGTTTCTGAGGCGAATCAGAAGAAATTGAAAGTAAGGATTGTGACTGGTTCGTCTCATACAATCCCAAAACTGGCATGCCCAGGCTGTTAAGTACAATTCAGGAATCAAAGTTGATGTTGACAGTCTTACCGTTACAGCAGATTCGGGAGTAGGCTTGCGCAATTTGATTGATAAGGTTGAAGAAGCTGGATTGAGTTTAAAACCGTCTCCGTATTGGGAAGGTTTGAGTATTGGAGGAGTAATTAGTACTGGGGCTCATGGGAGTTCATGGTGGTGCTGTGCACGATTATGTCGTTGGCCTAAGGCTTGTGGTTCCTGCAACTGAATCTGAAGGGTATGCGAAAACTATTCAGCTTGATTCTGGAGATCAAAATTTTAAGCAGCAAAAGTGCCTCTAGGATTGTTAGGTGCCATTTCAAAGGTGAGTTCAAAATGTCATCTCTACTGCTTTCAGAAATGAATTTGTATCGCTCTTGCCACAGGTACAACTTTCATTGGAGCCTGGGTTCAAGAGAAGTATTACAAATATTTACAAAGGCGATAGCCATTTTGAGGATGAGTTCATGGAATTTGCTCACAAGCATGAGTTTGCAGATATTACCTGGTATCCATCAAAACATACAACCATCTACAGACAAGACGATAGAGTGCCCTTAAACAGCTCTGGCAACGGAATCAATGACTACTTCGGCTTCCAATCTCATTTAGTTCTCACTTCCACCTCTGCCAGGTCTGCCGGTATGTTAAAATGTCCAATCTATCTAATAAACTTTCATATCTGATTTGTTAGATGTCTTGAGCATGTAATTTTATTGGATTATGCAGAGGAAGTACTGGAGGCGACACGAAATGTCGACGGTAAATGTAGAATGGCAGATACTGTAATGGAATACATGAAGTTGATAGCCAATGGTTTGAAAAACAACAACTTAGCTTTCACTGGATACCCAGTTGTGGGTCGTCAGGGTAAAATGCAAACGTCTGGTTCGTGTTTATATTCACCAAAGTTGACCCAAAGTACATGTGTAGGCCTGCAAACTTTAGCTTCAGTATATACAAGGCCTGGTTAGCTCGCAGCCTAGGATTACAGTGTGTATCATCGGAACAAATGCACTGCCCTTCCATTGCACATCCATCAAAATTTGCCGTTTCTTTCCCGAAAACTATCTCATCTAATAGTTCAGTAGAAAACATGTTCCCAGGATCCAATACCTTCTTTGCTTCAAGAAACTTACTGAATTTGGGATATTTCTCTTTCACACCAAAGAATGAAGGCCATTTATTCAATTTCTTCCCAAACATCTTTATTCATTCTTGGAGTCAACGGATCATTGGCCCGATAGTAAGTAAAATCTACAGCCACAGAATCCTCTGACTGACCTAAGTAAGCATTGGAAGTCTTAACAAAACGCATCTAAAGTTGCTCGGCTTAAGATCTGATACGTATAATCTCCGTACTCTTGATGACTAGAGTTATTAGGGCGGAATTCGAAATAACTATAGACGAAAGATAGGTAAAACGTATCACAAGGACAGAATTACGAAGAAAGATATCTTCTCTAGATTATGAACAAGACAATATTACAATTCTCTCTTTCACGCTCACAATCTGCTATGCTTGCTTTTGCAATACATTGATTACCTCACAAACTTCTTCTCTAGATTTACTAGATGCCTTCGGTGTCCCATGTCCTAAGCTATGCGCTAGGCACCTCTATATATAGTGGTTTGGGTTTCCCAAAACCTCCTAGGAATCTATTTCCTAATCTAAGAATCCTTCTTTACGAAGAATCCTTCTCTATATAGGAATCCTTTCCTAAATAGAGTTCTTCCCTCAATTAACTTGAGGTCGACCAAGTTCCTAAAGAGACTAGGATACACCTGTATCATGGGTCCCCCCTTTAAGAACTTGAACTCATGTGAGAGTTAGAAATGGAGATTAGGGAACTCGAGAGCCCCTTTCTCCTTGTTGAACCACTTAGCCTTGCTGGGAACTTGACCTTGACATCCAATTAGGAAAGCTTCTCTTTCTCCTTGCCGTGTTTTAGTCACTCTTCGCTCCAAAATGCAATCTTCTTTCAGCGGCTCCTCTCGATCAAACCATAAGTCTTCTACGCGTGGTAAGATCATCTTGTCATCCCCATCATCATCCAGTAACGGTGGCTCAAACAACTTCAATTATTCGCCATTAATGACCGAGTACATTCCTAGATAAGGTGGTAAATCGAGACGAAAGGCATTGTCACCAATCTGGTCGAGAATACGAAACGGTCCATACCTCAATGGCTTCAACTTTTTACCTTCCCCCTTCAACCTTTCCTTACCTAACTTCAACCATACCATGTCACCAACACCAAAATTACAAGGAACAAGATGCTTGTCATGTTTTGCCTTGTACTTGGCTTATGACTTCTTCAATTGTGCTTCAACGGTCGCATGAATTTGAGAAATCTTCACCAAGAACTTCTGTGCCTTTTGTCTCTCACTTCCTTCTACTTGAAGACACCAAATCGAAAGGACTAGGCGGTAAGTAGCCATAACACGTATCGAAAGGAGACTTTCCCGAAGAACTGTGAACCGTTCTATTGAAAGCAAACTGTAGATATGGTAGACTCTCATCCCAAGTCTTAGGATGCTTAGAATTATATCCCCGTAACATGTGAACCATAGTCCTATTGACTACTTCTGTCTGCCCGTCTGTTTGTGGATGAAAAGCTGTATTCTTCTTCAACTTAGTGTCAATCATCCTCCACAAAGAATCCCAAAAGTGACTAAGAAACCGACTATCCCTATCAGAAATAATCGACGCAGGTAACCCGAAATGCTTCCACACATGCTCAAAAAGAGCTTTGCTGCACCCGCTCCTGTCACCGTCTTTGTACATGGAATCAATGCAATCATCTTGCTGAACCGGTCAACCACAACGAACAAGTAATCATGACCCGACTTGGTCTTCGGCAATCCACCAAGGAAATCCATAGAAATACTCTCCCAAGGTCTAGATGGTACCGGTAATGGTAGATACAACCCATGTTTCCTGTTTGAGGGTTTAGATGTGCAACACAACTTACATCCTCGAACAAACTTAGCCACATCATCTTGCATCTTTGGCCAAAAGACATAATGTAGTAGGTTAAGTAGCGTCTTATTCATCCTAAAGTGTCCAGCAACTCGGGATGTATGTGCTTCTCTCAACCATTGCAACCTATCTCCATCTTCTGGAATGCATAACAACTGACCTTTGTATAATAACCCATCTCGGAGTTCAAACTCACCTTTCAAACCACCTTTTACCTTCTCTAACACCTTCTTGAACTCTTTAAAGGATGCGTACGAATCAGCATACTCTTGAGGAAAAATTGGCTGAATCCGCATAGCCACCAATAAACTAACTGGCGGTCTTGACAACATATCGGCCAACTTGTTTGTAACTCCCTTCTTGTACTTGATGCCATCAAGTAGGACATCCACTTCATGTGTCGAGCTTGTTGTAACTTGGTTTGCGCATGTAGATACTCCAATGGCTTATGATACGAGTGCACTACCACTTCTTTACCTAAGAGATACACTCTCTAATGTTTAACACATTGATACAAGGCATATAATTCCTTGTCATAAGGTGGATAGTTCTTAATAGCACCCGAGAACAACTCTGAATGGTACTCCACTGGTTTACCATCTTGTAGTAACACTCCTCCTAATGCATAGTTAGAAGCGTCTGACTCAACTTCAAAAGTACGTTGTAAATTAGGCAAAGCTAATACTGGTGCTTCTGAAATCTTCTTCTTAAGTAACTGAAAAGCTTCTTCATGGGTCTGTTGCCAATCAAACTTTGCCTTAGCCCCCGTCATACCATGTGGTGGCCCAGCGATGGTAGAAAAATGCTTAATAAACTTGCGCAAGTATGTGCAAGCTCCCAAGAAACTTCTGACTTCAGTCACCGTGCTAGGTCTTGGCCACTTAGTGATCACCTCAACCTTCCTTGGATCAATCTTACGTTTCCCACCACTAACAATGAAACCGAGATGTACCAACTCTTCCTTTCCAAACTCACACTTCTTCTCGTTCAACTTCAGCTGGCCTTCATGTAACACTTGAAATACCTTCTCAACGTGAACAAGATGTTCCTCCCAAGTTCTGCGATATACGAGGATATCATCCAAGTAAACAATAACAAAATCTTCTATAAAGGGTCGTAACAAATCATTCATCAAAGGCATAAACGTCGCTGGAGCATTACACAAACCAAACGGCATCACCAACCATTCGAACAAGCCTTGTTTGGTCTTGAAAGCAGTCTTCCATGTATCATCTTCTCGCACTCTCACTTGATGATAACCAGATTTAAGATCCAACTTTGTAAAGACTCGAGCACTCTCCAATTGGTCCATCATGTCATCTATCCGTGGTAACGGGTAGCGGTTCTTGACTGTGATCTTGTTCAAGGCTCGGTAATCTATACACATACGCCAGCCTCCATCCTTCTTCGGCACCAACAATACGGCTGATCCACAAGGTGAAGCACTAGGTACTATAACTCCTAACTCTAGAAGTTCTAAGACTTGTCTCTTTATCTCCTCGGATTCTTCCACGGATATGCGGTAGAGCCCTACATTAGGTAGAGAACTTTCTCCCATCAACATGATCTCATGTTCCACAATCCTCTTCGGTGGTAACCCCTTGATTTCTGAAAACAAATCTTCATATTTCACCTTCAACCTATCTAGGTCGTCTTCTTGTTGTTTAGACAAAGTAGTCAAACAAACTCTACTCGGCTTCTCTTATAGAGAACGGATCACAACGAGAATAAACTTTGTACTAGCATTCACCAACCGCTTAGCCTGAGTGGCTGTAATCAGACTTGCTCCTACACGAGGAGACTCTATAGCCTGAATTACATAAGTCTTGCCTTCTTTCTCAAAGGTATACTTCTGCTCCCTCCTATATAAAGTAGCATCTCTATCTCATAATTAAGGACTTCCTAGTACAACTTGACACACATCCAAAGGTACCACGTCGCATGTAACCTCGTCAATGTAGGACTCACCTAGAGCAAACTTGAACGTACACTGCTGCGAAACTTGTAACCCTCCTTCCTTCTGGAGCCATCCTAACGGATATGGATTTGGATGTTTGAATGTCTTCAAACCTAGATTTTGTACCAAAGAATTTGAAAGTAAATTCTTCTGACTTCCCGGGTCAACAACGGCATCAACCAATGTTGTCTTAACTTGCATCTTCACAATGAAGAGTCTTTCCCTAGGATCATCTCTTGTAGGTACTTCTTTTGCTCCCGTCATAAGAGAAAGCTTTGAACTGGGTTCCGTTAGTCCATGAACTTCTTTTGGAGCTTGAGCAACTAGTGTCGTCTTCTTGGCTTCTCTCTTCTGTATCCCTCTTGGCTTAAGATGAGGATGCTTCTCCCAACACTTGTCTACTACGTGCCCTGTTTGCTTGCAATGTGTGCAAGACAAACCTCCTTTGTCATTGAACTTCGATCCCTTCGTCTTTGCTTCTTTCACCTCCTTTGACGCTGGTACCTCCAGATTTCACCTTCGGGTTTCCCTTAGAGTCAGTTTTCTTAAGCCTACCTTCAATGGAATGGGATTTTACGCTTGCTTCAGCGATAGTATCGACTGAGAACATCTTCAACTCCTTCCGTATATACTCATGGAACCCAGAGATGTACTTCATATAGATAGCATTATCTCCTAAGTCTAAGTCCAACACCATAGCTTGGTTCTGAAATTCAGAAGTATATTCTTGCACGGACTGGTTGTATGCTTGCTTCAAGTTGTACCACTTGAGCCATCTTTCCTCAAGGTAGCCAACCGGATAAAACTGTTTCCTTATGACTTCCTTGAACTTCTTCCACGACAATGCTCCCTGGTTTTGTCTTCTATAAGCCTTCCACCATATAAGAGCATGCTTTTGTAGCTTCAATGTCGCACAAGCAATCTTTCTTCCTGAATTGAACTTGTCAAAGGAAAAATACGTCTCTAGACGCTCTATCCAATCATCTAACTTCTCTACGTCGATACTCCCATCAAAGTGTGGAATTTCAACGTGAAAATCGATTTTCAATTACTATGTTTCTTACCAAGAGGTTTGGTTTCTTTAGGTTCTTTGGTTTCTTTTCCATCCCCTAGATCTTCTTCTTCCTCATCCTCTGGTTCATCTTCTCATTCCTCATCATCCGCAACCTCAGATGGAGTTTTACTCTTCTTTTTCTTCGGCTCGGGTGTATTGGAAAGAATACATTCCTTCAACTCTGTAAGAGTGTTTTGAATTAACTTCATGTCTGTTTGTAGCGTAGCTACCTTCTCCCCAGTAGTCTTCGGATATCATCACCCTTAGGTTCTTCGCCTGTCTTCATCCTAGGGTTCCTTGTTCTCTTAACGTCTTCCTGCTTTACGAGTAACTCACCAGGCTTCTTGTAGAGAGATCTAGTGAAGACCATAAACACAGTAATCTTCCCTAAAAGGAGCTAACCCACTCTAATACCAACTTGATACGTATAATCTCTGTACTCTTGATGACTAGAGTTATTAGGGCGAAATTCGAAATAACTATAGACGAAAGATAGGTAAAACGTAGCACAAGGACAGAATTACGAAGAAAGATATCTTCTCTAGATTATGAACAAGACAATATTACAATTCTCTCTTTCACGCTCACAATCTGCTAAGCTTGCTTTTGCAATACATTGATTACCTCACAAACTTCTTCTCTAGATTTACTAGATGCCTTCGGTGTCCCGTGTCCTAAGCTATGCGCTAGGAACCTCTATATATAGTGGTTTGGGTTTCCCAAAACCTCTTAGGAATCTATTTTCTAATCTAAGAATCCTTCTTTATGAAGAATCTTTCTCTATATAGGAATCCTTTCCTAAATAGAGTTCTTCCCTCAATTAACTTGAGGTCGACCATGTTCCTAAAGAGACTAGGATACACCTGTATCAAGATCTCTTACAGGTCGTTTGGTTCAAGTTTTTCATAATCCAGGAATCCAATTCCAGGGGAAACCAATTCCTGGAATTGGATTCCTGGGTATTGGATTCTGATTTTTTATTTTCATGTTTGGTTGGGGGGAATTGGATTCCACTGTAATCCAATTAAGTCAAATCACTATAATACCCTTCAAAAATCAACAGAGAGTGAACATCAAGAACAACAACAGACCAGTGAGAATTAAACTAGTACTGAGTCAAACTCGAGCGAATCATTCCCAAGTCAGGGTGTTGAATTTACAAAATGAAAGTACCTTATATTTCCCCCAAATGGTTAATTACAAAAATCCTCTCAAGTTCCTATCTTTCCGCTCTTATGTGCATAATCGAAAATGTCGATCCAATCTGCGTTTGAGAAACAATCAGAGAGAAAATATTAATATTTGTTTGTAAACCATCCATTAGTGAAACAGTTACGAATCAAAGTTCTCAAAGGAGAAGTAATATGCAAGACTTTGAACAGCAAGGCCACTTGTGCCTTGGTCCGAATTTAAACAAGGCCACTTGTGCCTTGGTCCAAATTTAAACAGCAAGGCCACTTGTGCCTTGGCTACTATGTTACTTGTACACGGTTCACTTGCAGTAACCAGTGTTATCAGCCCTTAATATCAAAAGATAAGCACAACACTCACAAAGAAAAAAAGATAAGCACAACACTCACAAAGAAATAAGATAGTTCTGTATTCAAACATTGAGTTCAACAGTACTGGTACTAATTTTACTTTAGAGCAAATCAAGCTTCAGATATACAGACAGCAACTCAAGTTACAAAACTTTTTGCAAGAAAAGTAGAAGTCCATTACAATGTTACCTTAGATCTTATCAAGTTAATCTTTTTTTGTTAATTTTTTTCATGATTTCAAAATGAGTTCATAAGAAAAGAAGAGTACACTACATACCATTCTGGTTTCCTCTTCTTCCACTAAGATTTAAGACAACAAACACAAACTACAACATGACCAAAACAGAACAGTCTTGTTCTTCATAGACCAGCTACCAGCTAAAATGTAACAAGGCCAACAGAAAACAAACAAAGACCCATGAATGTAATAAACTAAAGCTGATTCTAACTAGGTTACTTGGTATCAAAAGATTCAAACACAATTGAGACACATCCAAACACGATTGAGACATAAAGGCGCCAATATAAAACACCACACCAATTCCATCTAGTGGAATTTCAGCTACATGCATAAACATAGAACATTCATTGCAAACCAGATAATGTTAACCCTACAAAACCACTATTCTAGCGCATATCAGAACAGAATATGCTCATCAGGACCAAATCACTCTTCTAAAAAAGCCCCTGTAAAGAGATCTGAAATCCATTAAAAAAAAAACAAACAACCCCGTTCTGTCACAAACCCTATGAAACTGAAATAATCATACACACAAAACTTTGAAGAAATCAAACATTCCCCTTTGAAAAATCGAGATCAATTGAAGCAGTCACATGAAAATTTCTCAAAAATCGATAACATATTCGATTTTATAGGGTTTTAGAAATAACTAAAAATCCTTTGGCTTCAACGGATACTTTCACTTGTTTTTACGGTTAGAAGATGAGACTGAGTGTAGCGAAGATTAGATGATACGATCTAGGGTTGAAAGATTGATTTGCAACTCGCCATGGTTTTCTTCTTCTCCTCTCTCACTCTCTGGTTCTGTGGTTGAAATCCAGTTTTGAGAAACAAACGAAAGTGATAAGGTTTTGTTAGATGGGTAACTAGGTAATTTTTGGAGTTTTAGAGGGGTAACCAGGTCATTTCGATCCAATTCCCGTGTTTTCAAGGCGGAATCCAATTCTTTTCCTTCTTCTAGCGGGTGGAATTGAAAAGAGCGGTCTGGACGGAATCGGAATCCAATTCCGAAAATTTATAGCGTGTTTGGTTCGCTGGAATTGGGCCTATTCCGCAAGAATCCAATTCCTGGGCCCTTAAATGCTTGAGCGAATGAAGTCTCCAAATTTTGAAGCTGGAAATACAGCTCCAGATTCGTAGAAAAAACAATCCTTTGATTCTTCGATCCCATACACATGTACTTTGGGTCAACTTTGGTGAATATAAACATGAACCGGAAGCTTGCATTCTTCCTTGACTACCCACAACTGGGTATCTAGTGAAATTTACATCATTGTTTCTCAAACCATTGGCTATGATCATGAACTGCCCCTCTTTTGCCCTACCATGAGCTCCAGTACTTAAAATTCCTCCAATGCTCAATCCCTCCCAGTATGGAGAACCGACTAAACTCAACCCAGCTTCTTCTACCTTATCGATCAAATTTCGTAAGCCTACACCTGAATCGACTGTAACAGTCATATTCTCAACATCAACTTCTATGCCTCAGTTATATTTTGCAGCACTTATAAGTATTTATGAATTCTGAAGTGGGCATGCCAATTTGGGTATAGTATGTGAGAATCCAGTTACAATTTTAACTTTCAGTTCCTTCTTGTTTGCTTCAGCAACAGCTAATAGTAATTCTTCTTCTGTTTCAGGATACATCACGCTTTGAACCCGGCAATCCTTTCTGTCGTCCCAAACACCGTATGCATTGTAGAGTGTGCAGTCATTTCTGTCGCACTCCACAGGCGATGGTGGTGGCATTGCATTGGTTTTTGTCAAGAGACTTAAGGTTTTGAAACAATCTCATATTTAATTTCATTTCATTTCTTCTTCTGCTCTTTCTCTTTCTTACTTACAGACAGACTGAACACGACACACTTTATAGACCCAAAAATAACCGACAATAACAGTAACTGACAGAACCGGTGACAAACAGACTAAACAGACTAATTATGACCGGGTAAAAACTGACACATGTCAGCATCTCACAAGGAAATAATCCTACGGTCTATCACCCCCCCTCCCCCGCAAGACCAGTGTCGGAGTGAAACCAGAGACACTGAGCTTGAACCGAAGCAACTGAAAACGATTTGTTGACAGTCCCTTAGTAAGAATATCTGCTATCTGATCTTGAGTGTTAACAAACCTGACTTCAAGCCGTTTTTGAGCTACCAATTCACGCACATAATGAAAAGCAATTTCAATATGCTTCATGCGGTTATGGAAAATTGGATTAGTTGTGAGATATGTGGCACCCATGTTGTCACACCACAAAACGGGAGCTCTGCCAATGTTAAACTGCAACTCCTGAAGAAGAGATTGAATCCAGACAAGCTCTGATGTTGCATCAGCTAGAGCTCTGTACTCTGCTTCTGTGTTTGATCTAGCCACAGTCTTTTGCTTTCTACTGCACCAAGAAATTAAATTGGGACCTAGATAAATAGCCATACCACTGGTTGACCTTCTGCCAGAAATGTCTCCAGCCCAATCAGCATCTGTGTATGCTTGAAGTTGCAAAGAGCTAGTTCTTTTGAATTGTAGACCCATAGAGACTGTGCCTTGTAAGTATCTCAGTATTCTTTTAACAACAGTCCAATCAGCCATTGTTGGATTCTGCATCTTCTGACAAGCTCTGTTCACAGCATAGGATATGTCTGGTCTGGTAACAGTTGCATATTGTAAAGCTCCAACTATGCTCCTATATAAAGCACCATCCTCAAAGAGTACTGTTTCAACTGTTGGATTGGTAGCAATTGGCGTAGAGCAAGACTTTGCACCATCCATTTTGGTCTTCTTTAGAAAATTAGAGATATATTGTTCTTGAGATAGTAAAATACCAGCTGAGTTATAAGTAGCTTGAATTCCCAGAAAGAAATGCAGTTCACCTAAGTCTTTAATAACAAATTCTGAACTCAGTGTGTTGATAAGTAGTTGGACAGCCTGAGGAGAACTTCCAGTGACAAGAAT
>JAJJMA010031506.1:194-11239 GCA_023529015.1 Papaver nudicaule
CCGTGGGTTGAACGAAAAATCACTACTTTTTTAATATTAGTAAGATTTTTTGTTGTCCTTTGTTATGGTTCAATTCAATGTTCCGAATCATACTTTTTGACTTTTACGTTTCAAGAGTCCAACGTGTGTACAGACAAAAACTTGTTTTGCTGCCGAAAGTTAAATTTCGTCAACTTTTGGTTTTGGCTGGCCCTGCAGACTATTATCATTCTCATCGTCATTATCATCAGTATCAATGTAACATGTTGAAAGAATCATAGGTTGATTCTATCAAATTAAATTGTTATTATCAATTTATGAAGGGAACTCGCGCAGGTACCCCATACTCATATGTAATGTGTATGAATACACTTGTGCAGTAGAGATTTTTCGTGTAAATGTATCTTAAATGGATTAGTTATCAATATGATGCAGCAGATGTTATTTGCAGTTTAAGTTCAAATGAACCTTATCCCTATTTGGAAGGTGGATGGTGACTTTACCCTCAAATCAGCCCACCATACCCACCTTATCACCATTGGTTGGGTCTGGAGCATTCAATCAACACAATAAATATGTTATTGATACATCAATAATTTTCATTCCATTCCAAAAATGGCTAAATTTTGTTCTCTATTGGTCACCAATATTGTGTTTCTCTTGCTTTTGATTGTTCTTGCTGTCTCAGCTGCTACGGATAAGGGAAATGCTTTTGGTTCTGTTTTACCTTCATGTAAGTATCACTCTGAAGTTTCGCTGTGCACATGTCATCTCTTCTTAGTTTACATATATTCAACGTGTCAGAATTTTAACCCTTCATTTCTTTAGTTACTCCGTATTTTGTCCGACGATTTTTCTATTTAAAGATAACTAGGGTATTCACGTAAGGACATACAACATCTTAATTATCACGACTGTTGTGTTAACTAAAATCGATTGTTAAGTGTTAGATTTCTTCTAAACCAGAAATGTATGACATTGTTGAATAAAATTTTGATGTGGGACGATTTTTGGCGTTTTTCTTTATAAAAATTGTACTTCTTTTGGTTTTCTTTAGAATCATTGTCAAAACATAATGCTTCTTTCTTACCTTTTTTTTTTCTTCATGATTTATAAATAAAGGGGTATCAGGATTAATATGGATACCGTTTATATGATTCGACGGTCAGAATCAACTGTGATTTTTTTTGTCTTATATTCTAATTTCGTAGTGAATTTTGTTGTGTTTATGCAGTAGATGTAGCATCTCTCACAGAGACCAACATATGTGACCCCAAGGACGTATACAAAGATACAACATGGGGTCCAACCAAAGACTGCAATGTCTGTTTGTATTATTGTACAGGAGTATGTGTAAACAATCCGACATATGTTGTTGTAAAAAACCATCTCCTCCTCCACCACCACCGCCGCCATCTCCCCTTCCTCCGGCTCCTTCAGGCGGTGAGTGCCAAGATGGGGACACGGAGTCAGAGACTACTCTTATCACCTCAAATTGTGCCGACTGTACAAACTGGTGTAAAGAAGAATGCGCAGATTTAGGCGCAACCGTGGTCAATGACAAGTGCGCAATAGGTGAATCTAAATTTGCAGGGCGTTGCAAGTGCTGCTGCCGTGAAAGCTCTTGCGCTGGTTGTCCTGCCGATGTAACATGGACGATACCAGGCCTGTCACCATGCAAATACAAGCTATCGTTATCGTTATTATCATCGTCTATGTCAATGTAACACCAGGTCGAACGATCCTAGATGGTCCCCGAATAAGTAAAGTTCGATGCTTCTTATTTTGTCAAATTAGTAGTATACTAGCCTTTCACTCTAAACTTCATGATTTCCTCTCTCGAAAAATAAAAATACACTGTCACCTTCATATCGGTTGATTTCTTCACCATGAGAGGAGGAAAAAAATGTGATGATTTTGTAATACAGTCAGTGGGTAATGTATCGCTACTTCTAATTTTCAAGAATGAGAGGTATCTTATCGCACCACAATGGATTGGCACCCTATACTTGTTGACAATACCGGTAGAGAATAATCTCCTTTGTTTCTTTACACTCTCTGTACACTGTTTTCTGTTAACAGTTTCATCAGTGTCAGTGACCGATTGTCTAGTGACACCTGTTTGTTTACACTAGTCAGTTATGTTGTTACCGTTTGTATCAGGTCACTCTTCTGTTGTTTATATCAACGTCTGTTGTACCTTTTCTTGTTATTAAGAATCTTTAATAAAACTTTTCTTGTTAACAAAAACAGTGTACAAAGAGTGTAAAGAAAACAAAGGAAATTATTCTCTACTAAATACATTATGTTCCCCATTTCAATGGCATGTACATTAATAGCCGCAACTTAACTATACTCCATGTTAAGCCATTTAGCCATTGGTGTGAAAAAGAAAATACTTGCGCCAATGGCACTAGCTGAACATTAGTCATTAGCTTAAACTAAATCATTGACACTAGCTTAAAATCATGGTCAAATATGTTTATTACTGGTAGAGTTCCATATTAGCAAAATCAATCTTGGAGCAATAACTCGAAAACTACTTATATTTTCTATGATTTTTTTTTTTTTTTTTTTTTTTGTTTGATGAACAATCAGGTCACATTTCATTCATTCTAAAATAGTGATTACAACGTAATTGTTTACAAGAAAAATAAAAACATCAAAATACAAGAAAATAAAATCCCAAATACAATTAAAGATGCCAATTACATGTAGATCGCGAAGAGAAAGAGCAATATACTGTAAAGACACCCAATTATTGTATGAAAAGTAGAGAGAAAAAAATGGTATAATCCGGAATCGTTTCCGACCATTTAGAATATTTGTCTTCTATAACAAGAGATGCTCCAAATTGATAGGAGTGATTTGCCCTTAATCTTGTATATGTGAACGAAAAATCTGGATGCCCTAAATCCCTTTTGTTGAAGATGAATCCAAAGCGATGCCGAGATGAATCGTCGATGTTCTTCGTTCTAGAATAATAACCCATGAACCAACCACAAAAGAAAGAATCACCATTGAGTTGAGGAGATAATCGCTGTAAAACCGAAGATAAAATCACTAAAATGGTGAAGAAATGTGTCGAAAGACACCGAAAAAGACAAAACAACATTTTATTCAATCACAAAACTAAATAAAAACACATTCTAGAAAAAACTTGCTCAGATTTGGTCCAAAAAGGAAATTAATGGAGGCTAGGTTTTTTTTTTCCTTTTTAAGAAGAAAGAGATAGAGGAAGAGGAAGAGAAAATTTCTATCATTTTTTTTTTTTGAATCAAATAGTCATTTATGATTATTGTAGATGGTGAAAAATGAGAGAGGGACAAGATTGTCAAAACACTCTCGAAACCATGTCTTATTCAGGGCAATCGCATATTCAGGCTCATCTCTATAGCTCAGAATGCAACCCATTCCATGAGCCGAACAAACTCTCTATGAGCTCTCTCTTATAACTCCGGTGGGGAGGGTAATATCATAGGGCAGTACTAATGATCTCACCAACATATTAAACCCATTGATCAGCTCAGAGCCAGACCTCGCTTGATGGTACACGGTGAAGAATCAACAGAGACGTGTCCTCATGGATTTCCTCTTAAATACGACTCAACATACGAGTCTCGGTGCAAACCTCAGGAATATTGAAGCTCCAGGCCGGTCCAGAGCTCTCTGAGAAGCATACACCAGCCTAAATAGGCCTAAGCGGACCTAATCCCAAGTTCAGGAAGGTCTAACATACCATGGATAAACACGCCATGACCTCAGGTGTGTTGTAGCATAAGCACTCACACCGCGACTAAGGCACAGGCTGCCCCAAAGTCGACCTTAGCCAGCCATAAACGCCACATAGCATGGCGCCAAGTGTTTGGCCTGTCCAAAACACGTCCATAACACGGCCATAGCACCATTGGCCTAGCGCCACAAGAATTGGCCTAGCCAAAAGGTCATGGCGCCATGAACCATAGCGCCACCATCATTTGTCCCAGGCCAAAAGGCCATAACGCCACATAGCATGGCACCAAGTGTTTGGCCTGTCCAAAACACGGCCAAGGCCGTGGCGCCATGAATCATGGCGCCACAAGAATTGGCCTAGCCAAAAGGTCATGGCGCCACCATCATTTGTCCCAGACCAAAAGGCCATAACGCCACATAGCATGGCGCCAAGTGTTTGGCCTGTCCAAAACACGGCGATTCATGGCGCCACAAGAATTGGCCTAGCCAAAAGGTCATGGCGCCATGAATCATGGCGCCACCATCATTTGTCCCAGACCAAAAGGCCATAACGCCACATAGCATGGCGCCAAGTGTTTGGCGTGTACAAAACACGGCCAAGGCCGTGGAGCCATGAATCATGGCGCCACAAGAATTGGCCTAGCCAAAAGGTCATGGCGCCATGAATCATGGCGCCACCATCATTTGTCCCAGGCCAAAAGGATATAACGCCACATAGCATGGAGCCAAGTGTTTGGCCTGTCCAAAACACAGCCAAGGCCGTGGCGCCATGAATCATGGCGCCACCATCATCAGCGCCAAAGGCGCATTCTTAATTTGGCCTTGGCCAAAGGCCATGGCGCCACCATCACTAGCGCCAAAGGCACATTTTCAATTTGGCCTTGGTCAAAGACCAAGGCCACTCCTATACTTGTGTCCAGGAGACACTACATCATGTTGGTCACGACAATCAGTCGTACAACCCTACTCTACTCAACTCAATTACGCAACATCCGCGTATCACTCGCTCGAGACATCAAGACATCACACAGGGGGGATAACTTTATGGGTATTGGTCTGGCGGTCTACGGCAGTTGAAAGAAACTGATAGAGATAGTGGGCAGTTACGAGAAGATGGCACGAGTGGGCATGTTCCACACAACTCAGGCAGTTACGGTAACCAACGCATGTCCCCCACTCCTCCACTCTTCCAACGACGTCCACCTTCTCTGTCGAGAGATCAGGGTGAGTTCAAACTATAAATAGAGGCTTCCTCTATCTTCCAAGGCAGAACATTACGAACATCAGAAACGTTCAGAACACACAGAAACAACCAAGAGCCTCAGAGAAAACACCTGAGAATCGAAATACGTTCTAGCCTTGGAGATTTCCAGTCGACTTCACGACGGAAATCTTGAACTCTTACACCCAAGACACATCCTCAACCTGATCTCAAGTTTCTTCGCTGTTTCCCTCCCTAGACCAACCTCTATCCTCTCTGTGACCGAAGCAAGGTGGGAACGGCCATCCTTGGTTTAGGCTTGCCTTGTTCGACTTTGATCTCCGAGCACTGCGAAAGTACCCAGAGACGGTACACTTGTTTTTCCAGGTAAAAACAGTTGGCGACCACAGTGGGAGATCATTCTCTCGGTCCCAGAAGGTCATCTATGAAGAAGCGTCTACCCTGGGAGATGACGGCGCAAGAACCTCAATTCAATACGACAATCCACGTCGGGAGCTTTACCGCCTACGCCAAATCTGCAAAGGAGGAAGCTCCTCTTCTCATCAAAAAAAAAAAAACTAGGTGAGACCCTCCACTTTTCGAAAGGACAGCGTATAGACACGTTCGAGGCCCTCAACCGCATTGCTTTCGAAGCCAACCCCAACTTTTCAACTGACGGTGCTGTAGCCTCCAACGCAGCACCTACCAACCCACCTACATCCAGCAATATACTCAACGTACCCGTTACCCAAGAAACTTCCCCTTCAACACCTATCATCTCGGTACCCAACACCCCACTAACAGAGCAGCAGTTGGTGGAGCCTTGCATCAACGGAACGATTCCCGTATACCGAGCCCTCTTGGAGAACCTCCGCTTCCAGACCTTCTCTGAACTCCATGAAGCTGCGAAGAAGTCCGTCACCGCACCCGCTTCGTTGGAAAGAACCATCACCCGAACGAGGGACGAATCGCCTATGGCCGCACACCGCAAGAGCGACAACCAACCAACCCGTGAAGCCCCTCGAGCCTACATCACCTCTTCTTTCCCAGGAGGCAGAAGCGAGGTCCACCTCTATAATACCCACGCTGAGGGAGATGACGACTAAAGCATGGAGAACTCATTGAAGAAGCTTCCACAACGACAGGAAGAGAAAAACGGGAGAATACCTCGCTGAGCACCAAGCACAAGACCCAACGGCGCGAAGCGCGATACCGGAAGGGGACTTGCAACAACGACAAGAAGGAATTGATCCACCAAACGACCTCACGGCAAGCAACTTGGAAAAGCTACTACGAAATCGAGAAAGAGAAGTGGCGCTACCTATCCACACCGACCACCGTACCCGCATGGAGGAAAGGCCCTGCCACGGAAGGTACACATCCAAAATGCACTAATTCAGCTCCGGGGCCCCCAAACAAGAACATGAACCAAGGAGGACCACGTCAACCGGAGATGCGGAGGCGGAGAGCCAGATCAGAGATACCAGACTACCCGCTTCCCGTGGAGGAGGTACTAGAGTTGCTAAACTCTCGGATCCATGACGAGGTAATCGAACTTCCTTCGACTCAACGCCCTCCTACAGCCGAAGGGGTAGCAAACCCAAGATCTTCCAAGCCAAGGAGGAGTCCGGGGAATTGCGCCTACGAAACAAGCGTTCACCTTCCCCGAGAAGCCGGTGAATGAGAGAGTGGAAGAGATGATGCGAGACTCTCTGTCTCTCGAAACCACAGTGAAAAGACGTGTTCACATCACTCAACACGGTAGTATCAGGAAAACTCCTACCCTTCAAGGAAGTCAAGGAGCAGACAATGTCCAAGCAAGGGCAACCAACAGAAAGACAAAGCTGGGGACTTCTCACAACCACCCGCCTGTCGCATGCTGAATTCTCGAAGACACTCATCGACCCGGGATCCCCAGTGAACATCATCTCAGCCAAAACTCTCAGAGACGCTAACATCCCTTGCAGCAGAGCCATCCATGCCCCTGCCATCATCGAAGGTCCTGACGGGGTCGAAGTACGCACTTACGGGTGATCGACCTTCCCGTTGAAATCGCCACGATCCCAACTATAGCGGAGTTTCACATTGTTAAGGGAGCCCTCGAGAGCGACATGATGCTTGGACGCCCATGGATCTACAACAACCAGGAGGCGCTCCCTCTGGAGTTCGTGGAGCATTTTGCACAAAATAGCAGCAAGGCAGAAGTCGCGCCTGCAGAACCTAGGGGAGTCGATGAGGACCCCCTCAATCAAGAAGGTACTTCGTCCACCCCTCTCTTATTTGATAGCCTACATTCACCGAACCACTGGGGACTCACCACGAGGAAAGCTACTCGAGAGAAAATCCCTGGAAAACCGGCAGTAGACATCGGCACAGCCGTAAGAATCTCCATCAAAGCCCTTCCGGAGTCTGGAGTTGTTCGTGACAAGCTACGCAACGACAAGATCCGAGGAGAAGGCGGACTCATCCCCTACGACATACCACCCGAAGTCTTAGAGACCATCCCAGACTTCAAGGAATATGCAGAACTGTTCAACCTCAAACAAAGGACGGGGGAGAACACAGTTACATATGCTACCACCCTAAAGGAAGAGAAAGTGCCAAGGACGCCAACCTTGGAGGAACCAGCCAAGTGTCGAGACGATCGTCCGGAAAGAAGGATCAAGAACCAAGTTGAAGTCTCGGCTCATCTCGAAACTCTAACCACGAAACCGTCAACAAGTTCACAAGCCAAAGGAACTCCCAGATCTGCTACTAATACGAACACCGCAGCGATCCCCGTCTAGGATGACGAGATGATCTCTACTCAAGAAGAACCTCAACATGGAGAGAGCCACAACTCGGATATGCCACAAAAGACGATTTGAAGAGACCACTCCAGAACCCAGACGAGGAGACAACGTCAGCACTGGCTAACGTGCCCACACAAGGTGTAGAGGGCCCCCTTCCCCAAGGGGGGAGCATCGACACCACCGAGTACTAAGGCTCAGAAAATTCCCAGAGCCCCCACTGGCAGAGCCTACACTTAGTACGACGACCTTACCCGGCATTGAAGCTCTGCGAAATGATCCTTGTCTACCGAGCCATCCATGAAACTGCGAAAAACTTGCCTCGCCTGCACCAGCGCTACCGGAGAGGGCCAAACCCCTAGGAAGCGAAGAGGCTTGTGATGCCGACGACGACGTCAACCTCATCAATGAGCCGTACAACAACGACTTACCTTCCGTGAGTACCATCACCGAAGGGGATAAGAGGAAGAGACCAACTACAGAGGCGATACACCCGGAGCATACGACTTCAAGCTCACTTCGAAGACTTCAGGTGACAGTATGGGTCGAAGAAGATCACAACACAAGCCACGACGCCCCAACTATTGAAAAGGGGTAAACCAAGCTCATACTACCCATGGCAACAAAGGACTTACCAACAAACACTGAAGGGACGGACAACTCCATCATCGCTAATAGGGTGACAACGAGACATTGGCGTTTCTAGAGTTACCACTGCAGCCAGCCAGGGACTCCAAGGTTTGGACTTTCAAGACAAACCTGGACAGGAGCATGTCCAACAACCCAACTCTGCTACTCAATCGAGATAAACCTCCTGGAGAACCAAGAGGAGAAGGCGCATCTCTATCTCGTCCACACCAACCTCCCTATCTAAAAGACACCTCCCTCATGGGATGCTCCTCACTGGAGGAAGTTCAGACTTCAAACTAACGAAGCCGCAAGGAAACCCGCCAGCAACCAGACGACGAGGTATCGACACAACTGTCTGAAGGCATACTAGGCCTAAACGAAGCCATTACGAGAAGGCCGACAAGGAAGACTGGAGAACCACATCACCACAGCTCGGCGGAAAAAAAAAAAAAAAAAAAAAAAAAAAAAAAAAAAAAAAAAAAAAACCCGCGGCGCCATGGAACGCCACTACCCATGGCGCCACGAGAAGAAGAGAAAAAGACGACGCCATGGGCATGGCGCCCCGACCCATGGCGCCACAAAAAAAAAAGAGGGGAAGTCAGGACTTGAGACCACGACCTTTAAATCCCTTAGTGGGCAGTGAGCCGCCGAGCGCTGGGTCGACATTACACCGCCACCACGATACTGGAAGGAGACGGAGCATGATCCTACTCAAGCAGGTCCGTAACCTCGTGAACGAAGGAAGCCGACATCGCCTCTACAGAAGGATCACTGGAACAAGCCCAGAGACGCGGGATGCATGGGGACTTAGGTCAAGGAAGAGAAACTTCGCCCTCCCAGATGAAAACGCTCAACCATTCTGCTCCGATATGACCTAACCACAGGATGCAAATCTACAACCACAACCGCGAGGAGTACGAAGACTGAAGCCTATACAGGATTCCCAGACTCATCATCTTCGACGAAGTACTGGAGCTATTAGACGCCTGAATAAGGAAGGAGCAACCAGGTTACCCCGACCCGATAAATCTCAACAACTAGAGAGAACACTCTGCCTCCTCGTCTTCGAAAGACCAATACACATGTGTCTGCACGAGGGAAGGCGAACTCAACAAGAGGCGCTGATAAGATATCAGAAAACATAGCTGGGGACTCCTCACCACCGCCGCTCTTCGCTCCACCGAGTACCGATAGCAATACCGGCTGTTACGACCCAAAGGGAAACGTGAAGTACAACAGATGCTCCCTTGTCTCTACCAAAGCGCTTCATCATCATGGGAAAAGCCTGCTCGACCAGAGATGTCCATACAACATTGAACTACCCGCTACAGATCTCTCGAAGGAAGGGAGACTCAAGGGAAGGACTCTAATCAACACTATCACCCACAACCTCAGCGTTAGAGCTACCAACCAAGTACGGTAAACCATATTGTGGAGAAATTATCTTATTTTGGGTCTCCATGGAGCAAACTTACTCTGGAGACAAACAAAGACGTGCTCACGACTACGTACCAGATTCGCTGTACGACAACCTTCACGAAAACGGGCAACGCGGAAGATCAGTAAGAGATCTGAAGCGCACCGAAGCAAGTGGACAGAACTCACACACGAAACCAAAACAGTTGCTGCGGAGAGCTCGTGAGGAGTCCTTGGAAAATAAGAGCTGTCAGAATTTCCTGCGCCAGCAACTTCCGTCGCGAAGAAACCACCAGTTTTAGAAATTCACAAGGGATTTTGAAAAGATTTTTGGATACAACACTTCCCTGGATGTCTAATACCACGTGTAAAAATTTCATGATGATACAACCAGTGAGTCAAGATATATGGCGCAAAAATCAGGAGACGTGCAAGACGCAGTTTACAACGAATAGACTATGGTGCAAAGCTCGTAGCACCGACATCCACGACGCTACCAAGACCATGGAGCCACACCCCAGGGCGCCACATATCATGGAGCCACACCTCATGGCGCCACATCTCATGGAGAAACACCTCATAAGCGACGATATCCTCCTGGAACTTCACTACACATTAAAGACATCAAGCAATGGACGCGCCCTGCTGGACAGTGGAGATGATCAAGGAGAAACAAGGACTTGATCTTGACAGGAAGGAAGAAAATCTCTCTGCTAAAACGGGTAAAACCTCTCCCTTCTTTCCATTTTCTTGGCTAAGACCTAGCCTATGTATGTATTCACATGCATGACACTGGGGACCTCACTAAGCGTAGCGTCCCCTTCTCTAGAAAAGCCACGGCACCGCAAGAGCTTGCGGAGCCACAAAGGTCGTGGCCCATGAAACCTATGGTGCCACGAATAACTTAATGAATGAATAACACCAGCGACAACACAAAAGCGTGATCTCGCATCCATATGGGTTTAGAAACCCTAATAGTTCCTTAGTCAAGTAGAGCTGAGAATCGACCAGAGGATAGGCCTGCGAGGCCTGTAGGGGCAACACCTAGAACGCCCGAGCCTCGGAAACACCATTGTCCCGTTAACCAAAAAACCTGTTTTAGCAACATATACATACTTACATATGAATTTGCTTTTAATCCATTCCATAAAACCCTGTGCTAGTATTAAGTGGAAAACCTCAGACCATTGTCATCACCATCTGAGTGCTTAGCATGAAACATTTCTGTTCCACACTAACCAGGGGACTTTCTGTAGATGGTGAAAAATGAGAGAGGGACAAGATTGTCAAAACACTCT
>JAJJMA010031518.1:0-13039 GCA_023529015.1 Papaver nudicaule
TCGTAAATACAAGAATTTCTTTTCTTAAGGATTGAAAATTTGTTCGGTAACCGACTTATATTTATATATAGAGATCTCCTCTTGTGGTATTCTTATACCTAGCTTGTTAAGATGAATCAAAGGTCCAGTAACGATTCTTCTTCCAACAACATTATTATTGATGAAGATATGAATGGTAGTTTTGAATCTTGTTTAATCAACACCCTTGCAATTGAAAATCTTACTCAAAGATGCAAGAAATTTGGAGAAGAAATTGTCAAACTCAAGCAACTTCTTGTCAACTCTACTCAAGAATTCACGAGGTTTCGAAACTATCAAAACAGTCTGATCAGAAACCAAGAGAAGTTACTAAGCCTAGGTTACAAAACAGAGAATTTGTTAGGGTTGTCAATAACAAGAATGGTGTTCTAGCAACTCAACACAATGTTGAGACCTTTAAAAAGGTCTTTAATATTGGTTGGGCATTCCAAGAAGGAGTTCGTGAAGTACTTGAAGAAACTCCTTTGAATCAGGTCTAATCAACCTATCTTTTGTTTATGAAAAAGCAGGGGTACCGAAATACTACCAACTTTTCGTTTGGGCTCGTGAGTCTTATGGTCAGATCTGGACGATCTCAAAAATCAATATCCAAATCTGTATAACCTGAGTGGATCACAAGTGATCAGTCCGACACAAGACAATGTCTTGGTAAATCCAATGTATGGATTGGGGACAACGATCAGGTTAACAATAACGTACTTCTTGTGTTTGCTTTAATTATATAATCAGAGAATATAATGCGGAAAGTAAAGTACACAAGACACCAGATATTTTTTTAACGAGGAAACTACAACCTGTAGAAAATCCTCGGGACCTCGTCCAGATTGAACACCGCACAGTACAAACTGTCTACAAATACTAGCCTATTATAAGACTTCGGTCTGGGATGTAGCAGAGACCAACTCTAGCCCTCCAAGCGAATTGGCTATTGTCGCACTCCTTACGTCTCTAGATCCCCCACAGATCGTCACACACTTGATTCCCTAGCTGATGTCTTTTACAGGCCTAGGAGTTGGTTTAACCGTTGTTAAAGGCTTGTGTCAATAATTCCGTCTTTGCAACCTCAATTATCAACTCTATGTTTGAACTGTCCTCTATCAGGTTGACATACACAAAGTGACTTCCTTCGGATTGCTCCAGGTCAAACGAAAATCTACTTACAAGCGGGGACTGACAATAAACCGAGTAAACTATGCCCAACTTGTCTCTACTTCAGTTGTAAAAAGAATCACTTAAGAAACTTATACAACTGGAGCTAACTAGGTCTTACAACACCGAGTGCAGCCGTGCGTTGCTTCCTTTTAACCCTGTGTGTAACGTATCAGTTCTTGAATGGCCTTATATCAGAAGAAAAGGACCGTATAATAGACAAGAACGTGATCAGGTTACCAAGGTTACAGGTTACTCTGATTTCAACCACTAAGGTCTCAATCTCCTACCTGTGCTTCCCAACTCTCAAGAGAAGTCGTTATAGTCGTTAGGTCATTCCCACATAGGAACTGCTACCTGATAGAGAATGATTATACCACAACAAGCATTCACCTAAGTGAAAAGAGTTTACGATCAATTCCACAGAGAAATCTCACGTATGCTTAATGCTTGTGGTTTTTCGTCCCAAAACCCTCTATTTATAGCACTCAATAAGATAGGTTGTTTAGGAATAAAACAACTAGTTACTTGTCCCACAAGTTTGGTAAACCCTAACTTGCAAACCAAGTAAACAGAGATTTATCTCAATTGGAATTCATTAAACATTTATATGCCAAGTGTTTTGTTAGCTCAAAAAAACTTCAAGATAGAAATCCAACAGACCAGATGTAATACCCTGACCCAAATTCGACAGCATACATGTATGATATGGTCAAGTATGAGTCCATCTTTGTTTATGTGAGTGTGATATACCTTGCTTGTTACGTATGACTTATGCATGTTACGTGTGATTAATGCCTTGTTTATTCATTATAGCTAAGTGTAGGGAGTTGCCTTAACAGCAGGGGTTAGACAGAGGATGTTCAAGCATGTTAGATAGCACATATGAGCATGTATGGCTAGCCAGACACTTAGGCTAGACGAGGCTGAGTTAAGTTGTTTCATGATTTCCTTTCAAGCACGTATGTTGTGATGGTAGAGTCTTGGTTAAGGTAGGAAACCTGATACTCGAATAAGAAGAGTCTTGATAACTATTGCATTGTCATGGGTTTGACATGTCACTTAGCCATTGGTTGTGAGAGACTGAGTATATGGAAACTCTATTGCTTTGCGTACAAGAATACAAAATCCTTAATTGATGAAACTAGACGTAAGATAACAGTATATAAGAGAACTAGAGATTGGGTTTAGGGTTGTCGCAAGAAGGAGAGCTAGAATCCTTGAGAACAGAACTTGGATCTAGAGCCGGTAGAGGTTTCTGGTGTATCATACCTTGATTGGTGTTGTGATTGCTTGCTTGTTGAGGTAGGCGCAACACAAACCCAAAACTGTTTTGATTAAGTTATTGTTTTACAAACTTCATATTTCCATCATGTTTGATGATTAACTGACATTGTTCTTGAGCATGATGTTCTACTTTGGGCTAAGGTCCATGTGACGGGTGTGATCTCTAAATACTCTATGATTGGGTACGAGTTATCCATGGGAACGGATGTGATTCCCTAAACCTGCGCAGGGTAGCTCTTGTCTGAGCTGAGGTCCGGTTGTGTGAGTTGACTACTATGTTATTTGCTTGATGTATTGGGTTGTCAATATGGTTCAGAGGTTATGTACTTTCTCATGTTGATTTGTTTTGAAAACTTGCATTGTTGTGCATAATAAAACTGTTTTGTTGCTTCTTGCCTACTGAGTGTCCCAACTCACGTCGTTTAATGACAAAAATTCCAGATTTCATAACTACTCATGGAGCTAACAATGGAGGGAGTTAGAAGCTGATATACAAGCTTGTTTGCTTAGAAGTTTGGTGTTCTTTAGAGTTATTTTCAGTTGATTTATAATAAGTATCATCAGACCTTGTGATGATGATGAGTAGAAGCAGTTGAGAACTGCTAGTGTTTAATTGTTTTGTTTTCAGTAGAGCATTGAACCTTGTTTAGCTTTCTTTTGATTCATTGAGGTAGATTCAACTTACTTTTGTTCATTGAACGTTATTCATGTTAGTTATCTTTACATAGAACCCTGTATAGACGTTAAAGCCTTTATACATGTTGATACTGAACACCATGACTACCATGAGCTACGCTAGCTGTTAGTATGAAGCCTTACTGCGGATAGTGGTCTGATGCTGATACTATTTATAACATGTGTAACATGCTATGCCTAAAGCTGTGAGTTAATGTATGATGTACTGCCATATATCAAGTCATTGTACTCACCTCTGAAACCTTCAACCATCACTCATGATGTGTTACCCATTAGTCTCACTATGATTACCTCATATTGTTCATCCTGATTCACTCTTACTTGTACATTGAGGAACCCATACGTATGTCAGTACTCAATGACCTTGTTAAGACCATGCTACGACATCAATAATGAAGCAGGAGAAGAACCTTGAGACCACCCTTGTGCACGCAATGATGATGCTCTAACCATCACAGTGTGGTTATCATTGTCATGTATTGCTATATCAGACCATGCTTCAAGCTTTGTAGTAAGCCCATCATATCATTACCATGTGACTATATAGTTATACCTTACAACCTGAGTCAGTCTATATGATGCGACTCAATGCATGTGAGATGCACTTGGATGTAGTACACCTACATAGGAGAGATACTGATGTGTATTATACTTAATCTTAAGAAGTGAGTTTATACGCTATGAGATATCACAGAACCAAGAAATAATTAGACCTTGTAGAGGTGCACCTTGATACTGTGTATACCTTGACGCCATGTATGAGTATCTCAGGTATCAGTTCACCTCGACTGATGTGAGGTACCCATCATAATACCCTGAGATGGTGGTAACATGTATGACCCATGAAGCATCACCCCTAGACCTCTATGAACTGTGTTGCTGCAATGTGATTTCGCTGTTGATATGACTTTGTGTATTGGGGCATACTTGCCAGTCTAGTGGGTGTGGTGTATAGTAGCCTAAGCTTGAGCTTGAATGGCTGTATTTGGGCTCTGGTTTAGGGGGTTAACATGCCGCACTCTGCCATGGACTCGGGTGTGAGGTCTGTGTCAGGAATGCGGGTGTTACAGGTTGGTATCAAGCTTGTCTGATGCCTTGGCAGACTAGCAGTTAGACTGATAGTGTACGTATGTGTGTGTAAGCTCATATGACGTGAGCATTGGTTGAGTATAATTGTTTGTTTGTGTGCATATAACCGTTTTCTTATTGAGTCATTGTGTTTCATGATCCTTAAAATATGAGTCGACGTAACGATAATGCTGATGTGAACTTGGCGGCACTAGTGCAAGCTTTGAATGTTGTTGCACAAGCCATGAATGCACAAGCGAATGCTAACCAGAATGTGCCTCAACCACCACTTGTGAATCACCGAGCCGAACTGGTGAAGAAATTCTTAGGACAGAGGCCTGAACCTTTCAAGGACCATCCTGATCCATTAGTTGCTGAAGAGTGGATGCATAAGATCGAGAAGATCTTTGCCTTATTGGAAGTTGCTGATGACAACAAGCTGAACCTTGCAGTATACATGCTGGAAGGAGAAGCTAAACGATGGTGGGATTTGACTCGTCGTTCCAGGAATGATGGGGTGTTCACTTGACAAGAGTTTAGACTTGCATTCTTGAGCAAGTACTTCCCTCAAGATGTAAGAAATCAACGTATGATTGAGTTCATGCAGCTAACTCAGAGGAATGTGACTGTAGCACAATACCAAGCTAAGTTTGAGGAGCTCTATCAATTTGCACTCTTTATGATTGCAGATGAGATGATGAAATCCTTTAAGTTTCAATAAGGATTGAGACCAGCTATCAAGAGTAGGATATCAGTGTTAAGGATGGTGGAAAGAGCGATGATTGTAGAGAGAGACTTGGAAGAGGCAAGTAGGATTCGAGAACGCCATCATGGTGAGAGGAAGAACAATCGTAACAACAGCAATAACAGGAGGAACACCACACCATATCAGAGAAACAACACCACTACTTAGAGGAGAGACAATGTGGCTAATGCACAAGGAGGGTCAGCTGGACCAGTGTGCTTTGAGTGTAAGCAACCAGGCCATTTCAAGAGGTTTTGCCCTGAACTTGCTAATAAGCAAAAACAACCATTTGTGCCTCAACAGCAACAGAATAACACTCAGAGGAATGCACCACCAAATCAAACAAGGATGCAGAATAATCAGCAGCCTAAGGCATTCAACATTGTGCAAGTAACTCAAGATGCAGACACGCAGTTGTTGAAGGTATATTCCTAGTTTTTAACACTTGGGTTAAGATTTTGTTTGATATTGGTGCTACGCATTCATTCATTGCATCATCCTTTGTATCATCATTAGGTTTGAAAACTGGGAAACTCACTGAGAGTTTTGGTGTAGCTAATGCACTACTAAGAGGTAGCACACAAGTCAACAGTGTGCCTAGATCATGTTTAGTGCGTATAACTAAGCATGAGTTCTTAGTTGATTTGGTTGTCATGAACATGGCAGGTTATGACATAATCCTGGGAATGGATTGGTTATCTACTTGTCATGCTAGGTTTGATTGTTATCTTAAACGTGTTACACTGCGTTCTAGAGAGGGTAAAATAGTACATTTTACGACACCACGTATCTTTATGAAACCACTTATGTTATCTGAGAGATGCACCAGTCATTCAAGTGCTAGAAGTTTTCTGTATCATGTGGAGATGTTGGAAGGAGAACAAGAGTCACCAACGGCTGAAGGAATTCCCATTGTAGAAGAGTTTGTTGATGTGTTTCCACATGAGTTACCAGGTTTACCACCTAGAAGAGAAATAGAGTTCTCTATTGAGATTCAACCAGGTGTCTCACCTATCTCTATAGTTCCTTACAGAATGGCACCTATAGAACTGAAAGAGTTAGACAAACAATTACATGAGCTAGAGGATCAAGGATTCATTAGATGCAGCACGTCACCGTGGGGTGCACCAGTTATATTTGTGAAGAAGAAAGATAGTTCATTACGGTTGTGTATTGATTATCGACAGTTGAATAGAGTCACAGTGAAGAATAAATACCCTTTACCTAGGATCGAGGATCTGTTTGATCAATTGAAAGGTGCTCAGTACTTTTCAAAGATTGATTTACGTTCAGGTTATCACCAACTGAGGATCAAAGAAGAGGATATACCAAAGACAACATTCCGTACACGTTATGGACACTTTGAATTTGTAGTGATGCCATTTGGTCTCACTAATGCACCATCAACATTTATGGACCTTATGCATCGTATCTTTAGGCCATACTTAGACAAGTTTGTAGTGGTTTTCGTAAATGATATTCTCATTTACTCAAGGTCCAAGGAAGAGCATGAAGAACACCTTAGAATAGCACTAGTATTGCTAAGAGCACATCAGTTATATGCAAAGTTGACCAAGTGTGAGTTTTGGCTCACTGAAGTACAATTCTTAGGACATGTAGTCTCAGGAGAAGGAATTAAAGTGGATCCATCTAAGATTGAAGCTGTAACTAAGTGGGAAAGACCAAAGAATGTGTTTGAAGTACGTAGTTTTCTTGGTTTAGCAGGATACTATAGAAGATTTGTTTTGGATTTCTCTAAGCTAGAAACACCACTGACAAGGTTGACACGCAGGGATGTGAAGTTTATTTGGAGTGATGAGTATGAAGAATCATTCACTATATTGAAAGAGAGATTAACCACTGCACCAGTCTTAACCACACCAGTAAGTGGAGTTGGATATGTCATTTATTCAGATGCATCATTGAAGGGTTTGGGATGTGTGTTTATGCAGGAAGGTAAGGTGGTATCTTATGCTTCTAGGCAGTTGAAGACACATGAGATGAATTACCCAACTCATGACTTAGAACTAGCAGTTATAGTGTTTGCATTGAAGCTATGAAGACACTATCTTTATGGTGGGAAAATCGACATATTTTATGATCATAAAAGCCTGCAGTACATTTTTACACAAAGAGATTTGAACTTGAGACAAAGAAATTGGATGGAGTTTCTCAAGGATTATACATACACGTTTCATTATCATTCAGGAAAAGCTGATGTAGTTGCAGATGCATTGAACAGGAAGTCAAGAGCAATGGTGGCAAGCATGGCCATGCATGCATGGGATTTGCATAGAGAGATAGAGGAAACTGACATACATGCTGAAGAAATAGTATGTAACACCATGATTGTGCCAGAACTACAACAACAAATTCAGGAAGCTCAACAGAGTGACAATGAGATGATTTGGATACATAAGCAATTGTCAGAAGGCCAAACACCTGATGGATAGAGCAATCTGCAAGTGGATTGAGATTCATGGGAAGATTGTTTGTGCCTTTACCACTCAGAATGAAAGTATTAGAAGAAGCTCATAATTCAAAGTTTACAGTACATCCAGGAGGATCAAAGAAGTACCATGACATGAAGAGACAGTATTGGTGGAAGAGAATGAAGAAGGATGTAGCTTTATTTGTGTCAAGATGTCTCACTTGTCAACAAGTAAAGATTGATCATCAGAAGACAGGAGGATTACTTCAACCCTTACCAATTTCAGAATGGAAATGGGATCATATCACTATGGACTTTGTTATGGGTTTACCTAGAACAGTTCATGGTAAGGATACCTGTAGTTGGTAAAATCCCCATAGTAGAGATTTTACCAATACACCCCTATTAAAAGACCATAAACATATAACATTCATACTTAGAGTAAACCACAATCAATATACATATCAGCACTAGGGCACAAACATGGAACAGAATAGCATAGTATAATAAAATTAAGGATAAAAACCATAAGCATAGCATACAGTTGAGTAAGCCAAAACCCTCAAACAAAGATTATTATTAATGGAATCCTCGCATCTCACCTTGCTAAGGATAAACACTCTACAATGACCTCCAGATCTCACTAACAACTTGGGCTATGGAGAGTAAGAAGATAGCTTCCTCTCAATAAACCAAGTCCCAGCAATCACTTTTCCAACCCCTTCAAATATGGGCGTACATTGCCTTATATAGGCGCTTACAAGTAATGGAATACAGCTAATAAGTACAAACTATTCTGACATTATTTGTCCTCTTTCTCACCGCCTTACCGCCGTGTCTCTTCAACGTCTCAGCGCCTTTTCTTTATAACTTCAACGCCCTTCTACAGTTTTGGATAAGATCGATGAGTCGGATTCCACTGAGTCAACCATTCAACCTGACAATTCGACCGTTCTGCTCAGCATTGAATGCTCAACTAACTTATTCAGCTTTTGTCGAGGCTCCACCGCTGTTGTAGTTCTGGAGTATACCGCTATTCCAAATTCTTCTTCAGCGCCATTCCGTTGTGAATGATTACCGCTGATAGATGCCGCTGTCACCTTACTTCCTCTCTCGTGGATGCCCCTCTTAGTACAAATCTTTCCTTAAGTTATCATAAATTGGCCTAAGGCATTTTCTACACCTACATTTTGCCTCTTTCATCTTTAGAGACTTTAGACGCTGAAGATGAAATTCTCAAACCGCCGAAAATGCCAGCTTGTTTATGATATACAAGATTTCTTCCACGTGCTTTTGCATGCCGCAAATCTAGGGTTTCACTTTTGACCTATCACCTGCTTAACCGGTTGGAATCTTTTACCTATAAATACTTCTTCTCCTTCCCTTTTCATTTATTTTCCTTCTTAAAATTTCTCTGTCTTCTTTCTTCTCTGAAAACCCTAAACCAAAACCCTAATCACCAAAAACCGTCGCTGCTCAGTCGGAAACTTCCCTTTTCCGCCTCTTTTTCAACTTCTTTTTGGTGTAAAACCCTTTTTAGGCTACTGTTCTACAGCACCTTCCATCCAGATTCACTTTTCCTCTGCTTTTTTCTTACTCCGGTGATTCTTTATCTCTGCAACTTCCGTTACCGATCAATCTTCATCTTTTCCGACTATCTAATGGCTTCAACCGACTCCTCCTATGATCAAGAACTAGAGCTTCAGCAACAAGGGTCTAACCGTGAGGACGCCGAATCGTCCTCACGCTCTCAAGACCAGGAATCTGATGATGAAGAATCTTCCGATGTAAGCGGTAAGCCTTCTTGGGGTGATGACTGGGAAGGGTATTGCACCAAAGATCATGAAATCACTCCAGCGCTTAATATTTCTCCTCTTGCCGGCATTACTATGTGCTCTGAGAAACTCCTCCTTAAACACATCCGCCAAGATGGTCAAGATGAACGCCATTTAGTTATATCCATGGGCCAAATCAGGGCCCGATATCAATTCCCCCTCTATGATCCTGCCAATCCCCTTCTTCTTTGGCTGTTGAAGCACATAAACAAGCATCCTGCTCAACTTTCTGGTAATTCTATTCGTATTCTCTATGAATGGGTTGCCCGCAGTAACGACTATACACTCTATCCTAATATCGCTAGGAATCCATCCTTTGTCGATAAGGAACTGTATACCGTTGAAAATTTTATTGATCAATACCAAATAAAGCCTAGCCTTAGAGCCGGCGAGCCTTGGCTATATCGTATTGAGTCAAGAAGAGGTTCGGACAACTCCAAAAAATTCTTGAGGGACGTTGACAGGAAAACTTCTACTACCGAGAACCCCTCAGTCCGCCATAAATCTGAAAACCGCTGGGGCGAAATTCCTTGCCAAGTTGAAGGCCCTTGGCTCAAAGGTTTCAAGGATGAGAACAATACTATTCCTCGTGAAGAATTCCTCCCTGAGCATTCTGACTTGGGAAAGCATGACTTTTGGTCTGTTCGCTGGGATGAAGAAAACCAGTATCTAAAGAAGAATGGAGAATTTGTTACTGGTGAAAAGAAGAAATGGGTTAAGAAACCCGAGTTTTGCAAACCACCTACTGTGAAAGGAAAAGGCACCAAGAGGAAAGGAAAAGATGGAGACGATGTTGAGGTAACAAACACTCTACTGTTACTTTTGAAATATATGTATATATTTGCCTCTGTTTGTTAACGTAACAGATGTCGATGATTTTCCTTTCCACATCAGCCTAAGAAGAAATCCAAGCCAGAGAAACCCCTCAGCGCAGCAGATCGTGTTAAAGCCGATGTTAGTGCACTCCCCGGTATGTCTATTGCTGGATCCAAGAAAAGTGACAGTTCCAAGTCTGCTTCCGCTGCTAAGAAAGGCGGCGACTCTTCCAAAAGAAAGGATAGCGGGTCTTCTCAGAAAAGGGATGATGAATCTTCCAAGAAGAAGGACGACAACTCTTCCAAGAAAAATGATGACAAATCTTTTAAGAATAAGGATGGCGACTCCTCCAAGAATAAAGGTGATGAGACTTCCGAGAAAAAGGACAGCGGATCTTCTAAGAACAATGATAAGGTACCAAAGGTCAAGAAGTCTCGTGCTTCCAAGAAAGGCAATCAGACCAGCAATCCTAATGTCATCAACGATCCTGTTTCTGAAGATCAGTCTGTGAAGTCTACTGGTGTGCATCATGCTGATGAAGTGTTTGAAGAAACTCCTATAACTCCCCCAATTACTACTTCAGCTACTGCAACCACTGGGCAAGGTACCGCTGAGATGAATGTGGATACTGCTGGCGAGAATACCGTTGAGATGACAACTCCTGAACAATCAAATAATCCGATTGAGCCTGCCTCTGCCTCAGCCGCTGACAACGCTGTCTCATTTCTTCGTCACCTTCTTTCTTTGAGCACACTGCCTTGCACTTCTGCTGGCGATAGTTCCACAGAGATTCAATTACCGCCCAACAAGTTAGCTGATTCCTTTGCTGCTTTACTGGATCAAGACCAAGGAGGCTCTAACACTCTCTATCTAGAAGCAATGAGCAAGCTGAGTGAACCAGGGTTGGCGCTGAGACCTACTGAACTTACTACCGCTGTCTCCCAATTATCTCCTTATGAACAATTCTGTGGCGCCGTCATGGTATATATTATTGCCTCAGCCTCCTCCTTATATATTCTAGATTTCACTTCTAACTAATCTCCTTTATTCTGCAGGATTTTCAGCGCAATGTTGGCAGCATCGAACTGAATGCTCAGCTAAGACAAGAACTTGACAATCTGCGCCAAGCAAAGGCCACAGTTGATCAAACAAATGCTTCCTTGAAACACCAGCTAGCTGTAGAAAAGAAGGAGAGCTATCGCATGCGCGTCAATTTCAATCAAGAGAAAAAGAAGCTTGAAGAACTCCAAGGTTAGTGGTTGTTTCCAGTTTTTCATACAATATTTTTTCCTTCTGTCTCCCTTTTCCCAACGTCTAGTCTCTTTCCCTTATAAGGTCGCCGACAAAATCCTGATAGCCGGTTACAGCGGGCTGAAACTGAGATTGGTAAGTTGATTAGTGCTAACACCAAGCAGCGTAATATGTTACTCAGTTTGGGTCAAGATGTTAAATGGTACCGCCAAGAATTGCGTAATGTCACTGATCTTAACGTAAATCTTGATCATCTGCTCAAAGTTTCTGAAGCGGATGTGGCATGGAAAAAGAGTGAGCTGGACAACGCTTCCCGCTTAGCTGAATTGGAACGTAAAGCCAAGGAAAAGATGACTGTGGAGCATATGAAGATGACTTCCCAATTGAATGATAAGGAAGCCACCATTTCACGCTTATCATCTACACTGGTTTGTCGTACTGCTGAGAGAGACGCCGCCCGAGACGAGATTCAACACCACAAAAAATTTTCCCAAATTCATGGGGATCGTGCCAGACAGCTGAATGAAGAAAATAATATACTTAGGCTCAAAATTAAACAAGCCGTTGGTCCTTGTTCTGATCAAGAAGTTCTGAGTAAACTTGATGAAATAAGTATTGCTAAAAAGGGTATTCAAGAGTATGTTAGCGGTCTAGAAGGTAGTTCCTTAGGATTTCGTTTTCCCATGTAATTTCCAGTTTGCTTTTGCCTCAGCGCTAACACTATGCTTTCTTTTACTTTCAGAGAAGTACAAAAAGTTGGAGTCTCAACTAGAAGAGCAAACCGCTGTCTTGAAAGAGCACAAAGGGTGTACTACTAAGATTACTGAATTGGAAGGGCAGTTGAAGGATCACCAGTCATGCGGAAGTAAATTGCATGCGTTGGAGACTGATCATTTACAGTGTTCTGGTAAAATCACCAATTTGGAGAATGACGTTAAAGCTCTCCAGGATTACAAGAGGAAATTTGACGCTGAAGCTTCTAAGTCTGTCAAACTTCAGCATATGCAGGATGCCCTTAAATCTGAGTTGAGTCTCGCCAAGAAATATGCTCAAACCTTAGAGGAGCAAAATGCTTCTGATGTTAGAATGGCCGGTTTCTATGCTATCCAGATGTACTTGGCAAAGTTTTGCCCTGATCACAAATTGGATATTCCAGATGACTATGCTCCTGGTCGCAATCCACCTGACACGGAAACTACCCCTGGTGCCGCTGATGATGAAGGTAACGCTGAAAATGCCATTCATATACACAGCGGTTCAGATTCTGAAGAGGAAATTGGTGAAGAAGAAGAAGAAATTGGTGAAGAAGAAGAAGAAGAAATTGGTGAAGAAGAAGACGCCGAAGGTGACAGAGACTTGCAACCAATAGGTCAAGGTTCTCATCAAGACGGCGACAAAGGTGGTAATGCTAATGATGACCGAGACACTTCTGAACATCAGCGTCAAGACGCCAACAATCCAAACCAGGGGAAGGTGCCATTTCCACTGAAGCTGGAGAAGAAAATGCTAATTCCTCGCCTAAAGATCCAAATATGGCTGTTGAAAATCCTTTGATGTCCCCGGATGTGCAAGTCTAAGAAACGTATCATTTCCCAGTGTTATTTAGATGACTCTTAACTTTTCATGCTTTTGTGTAATCATGAGATATATTTATATCTCCTACTTTTTGTTATGAAACTTTGGTAGATATTTTTCTACCTTTGTATTTTGTTATATATATAT
>JAJJMA010031535.1:0-14745 GCA_023529015.1 Papaver nudicaule
CAGTAGCTCTATAGAGAGACATGAAGGTGACGAAACACCTACCTCTTTACTGTTAGAATAGTTAGTTGAAGCAAATTGTTTATACCACATTGTCGATCAAGTAGATTCAATCACTAGGAGAAGATTAGTAGATCAAAGCAAAGTCTAATTATCTCTTAGATCATCGGATTCACACCGGATAATTGGTGAAGGTATGATCCAAACCTAATTTCGTATCTTCATTTGGCGCCGACTAAGCTTGAATTCTTATTTTTTGAGCATATATCATTGTTATCATTCATATTTGAAAGTTTTAAAACTGTTTTCAATGAATTTCATTACATTTTCAAAGAATTTAATGATCGAAATCTTTTGGCGGTAAAATGAAATTTTAAAAACCTAAAATTACAGATCTAAAATTTTTAATGTTTAATTAGATATTTGAGTAAATAAACGTTTTTAGATGATAGATTAGAAGTATATGTAGTCAAATAATAACAATTAGAAGATTGATATAATGTTTTTAATGTTTTCATGAGAAAAAACCGACCACTGAAATGAGAAAGATAAAGAAATAATGAATATTAAGATTCAAAGACGTGATCAAACCGAAAAAGCTAACAGATCTAAAAGAAATTACGCTCAGGGAAGTTTCTATTAAATTAAAAGATCATTTTCATCTAAGCATCGATTAAATTTAATTACAACGCTTTCAAAATGCATAAACTCTATTTCTGCATGTTTAAATTATGAAATATGTTACATGATTCAAAGTCTTCTATAGTCAAATATCACATAGGTCCAGATTTAAATCGTATTCTTTAGAATTCAGTTACGTTTAGAAAAAATAGAGAAATATATTCAAATATTATTATAAAAACCTAGATATGTAGAGTTAGTAAATGAAAAACAGCATGCAAACTCTGTTAGAGGAAACTAGATATACTCATAGAAAGTTTTGATCCAGTAGATAGGCGTTAAACTATGACAATATTTATAACCGTCAGATATTTTAGAAACAGACCGAATTGATCCTTTGGATCTATAAAATACAAATCTCACCATAATGGTTGTTAGGATATCTTCCATCGAACATATTGGGGAATGCGATTGTTTCATTATTAGCGGAATGTATTTTGTTAGCATCGGATGATTAATGTTCATTTTCTTATATATTTCATCCAGAGTTTTTAGTAGATACGACAGATTTACCAATGTTTAATTAGAAGAAAATTCTAGAAAGATCATATCCATGATAGAATTTGTACAAATCTAAATTTCGGATACAAGTATTCTTTTTCAGATCTGATATTAATCTCAATGAAAAAATGAGGTCCGAACAAAAGTAGAATCAGAGATATGCAAGGATAAATGAAGAATATTAAGATTTTGTTGAATTAAACTCAAATATAGTTATTTTTATTAACAAATAATCTGGATTTCCTTTTTACTAAATTCAAAAATATAAATCATTAAGTTTGCTAATTATCTGATTTTTAATTGGTGAAGTTCATAAGAAAGATGGCTCCAAAGCGCGTACAAACAAGATCAGGGATATCATCTCCACAACGGACTACTACAGAGCAAGGAGAAGCATTAATAGTCATAATAAAACAACACTACACACTCTAGGAATGCCACCATGGATACCTACAAGACCTGATACAACACCACAAGTTACGATAGCAGAGCCAACATCTACTATTCAGACAACTAATACTGCACCTTCAGCGCCACAAATATCTACAACAACAGAACCTCTAATAACAGAGACAATATCAGAACCAGTAACACAACAATTAACGATGAGTAATGCATTACCAACAGCTCCTGCAATAGTGCCTCTTTCGTCAACAACTGTGTTAGAACCTGCTATTCAGCCAATTAAATACAATTCAGATTGATGATATCACGGATATTCCGTATACGAGAAGATTAGGGAAAAAACCAATGTTACAATCACCAGTCATTGAGCTACCAGCTGACATGTTCAGAGACATGATGAAATCAATTTCTACACTAACTGAAAAGGTAGGAAGATTGCAGATGCTGCAATCACAACAACCAATTGCAGTAACTGCAGTATCAAACACAAATCCAGATTTAATTGATGGAAGATTCAGGTCTCCGTTGGAATTACCGACATCTGTACCGGAAAGAGTGTACCAGTCAAATAGGAATGACATAAGCAGCTACCAAGGAATACAGAGAAACAACTCAAATGTAATCACAAATCAACAAATGTTGAGCCATGTACCAACGGAATTAGAAACAAGAATGACAGTATCAAGGCACCCAGAGACATTTGAAGAAAAAATCATAAGGATGCTTCGAGAGCAGGAAGACAAAGTGAGACAATTGATTGCAAAGCCAAAATTTGATCCAACTAGGAAATTTCATGATGGACCATTCTCTGTAATCATCAAGAAATGCAGTTTGCCAGAGAAATTCCATTTACCAACTTTCAGGACGTTCAAAGGAGATACTGATCCTAATGAACATACATTCTACTACGAACAGATGATGGCATTATATTTGAACAATACACTGATTATGGCTCGTTTCTTTCCAAGTAGTTTACAGGTTGATGCTCTTAATTGGTTTAGCAGTTTGCCTGAAAATTCAATTACAACATATGAAGACCTACGAGACAAGTTCAAGCAGAATTATTCATGCAATATCAAACAGACAGATGTCCTAGAAATACTATTTGATGTACAAAAACAACCAGATGAATCATTTACAAAATTTATGCGAAGATTCAAAGCAGCAGCAACACCAGTAGGAAAGGAAAATGAGAAGATGATATGTGTGCTATTCAAAAAAGCACTTCTACCAGGACCTATAAGAGATTCATTTCAGGATCTGTATTGAATTGTTTGGATGACATTTATGGAAAAGCTGGGAAATTCGTACGAAGAGAACATGACAACGGTCTAACAAAGTCGGACAAGAAGATGTTTCCTGAACACAAAATCTACGCGACAATACCAAATTATGGGGATAAGAGATTACATTCGCCAAAATCACCAATGGACCAGCCCGATCAGAAAAAAATTCATAGCGAAGATATTAAAAGTAGATGGAGGGAAGAAGAAAAGACGTTCATAAAGTTAAACGCATCCCAGAAGAAATACTTAGGCATATTAAAGACGAGCCATTATATGAACCCCCAAGACCCATGAGAAATAGTGGAAGAGGGAGGTCCTATTGTGAATATCATGGATCATATGGTCATCATACTAATTTTTGCAGGAATTTAAGAAGATTCATCGATAGGAAGATAAAGGAAGGATATCTAAAAGAATTTGTTCTGAGCACGGGAACAACACCACCAGGAAGTAAGATCCCAAAAAAGGTTGTCAAGGGATGCGTAAATATGATCCATTCTGACCCAATGCCTGTGAACAATACAAGGGTAGATATCTCAGATAAGAAGAGAAAGTTAGAAGAAGTAAACTCTACAGGATGTATCCTTGATGCGAAAAGCAAAGAATTGATTCTACCACCAAACAACATTATATTCACAAAACATGACTTGGTTGGATTCACTATACCACACTCTGATGCATTAGTAATTGAGCTACTAATTGACAACTGGTATTGCAGGAAAATCCTAATCGATCAAGGTTCGACATGTGATATCATTTATCTTCAAGCAGCTGAACAAATGAAACTCACAAAGGATGGAGTACTCAAGGAAAATACCTCTGCAATAATAGGCTTCAACGGATCAAGGACCTACCCAATGGGAGAAGTAACTTTACCAGTTAAAGACGGACCTATTACGACATTGGTAACGTTTTTGGTGCTAAACACAAAGTCACCCACAATGTAATCTTATGAAGGAATTGGATACATGTAATGCAGGCCGTACCGTTAACATACAATCATAAGCTGAAGTTCAACACAAGGGATGGACTATGGAGTATGCACAGTACCCGGAAATCAATCAGTCTCGAAAGAATTGGCAGTATTGGCATTGATTAAAGGAGACTCGTATGAAACAGCAAGGCAAGATTCGACATACCAAGTATGAAGTCAGAACCTGAAGAACAATTACTAGAATACCGATACAGAGTTACAGAACCTGAAGAGAAAAAGCGAGAAAAAGAAAATGTCAACTCATAGTCAGAAACAACAAAAAAGCTCATGTTCGAGCAATAATCAAGCTCATGGTAGAGCAATAACAAAGGCTCATTTTAGAGCATCATTAAAGCTCATATTAAGAGCATAAAATGTTCCAAGTAAGCAAAAAGCTCATAGATAAGAGCATTAGATAATTAAGGAAAAGCCCATAGAAGGGCATAAGACAAAAAGCTCCATGATTAGAGCACGAAAAATTTGCTTAAGCATACTTATGCAATGGTATCTTTTTCATATTTTCAATGAAATTTTTCGTTATGATTATGCATCGATCATATGGAATATCCAGCATTACAACAACAAGTTTCATTAAATCAGAACCTGTAAAATCAATACAACAGACTCTGAGAAACATAATTCACATTACAAAAAATATGTAGTAAAGAAACATATCTCAAACTACAGGATATGTATAGGAAAGAAAACAGAAGCTGCAGACAGCAAGAAATTATTAAACACAATCTACGTAAGAAAAGTACTATATAAAGGAAATATAAAATAATACATTTAACGGTGAGGTTCGTAAGATTAAGTCTTTCAGATCAAGAGGCATTAAGGGGAACAATTTAACCCTATTATGGTCTACTCAGGTCCAAATATTATATGGCAGAATCTGATGTTATATATCACAGACCATCTCTATCATTAATAGCTAAGACTGATCCTGGTAAAGAGCTGCCCCGATCAAAAAACAATATAAGCTCAAACCTGAAGTTCAAATGACAGCACAGAAAGAGACCCTGGCCAGGTATCTCGAAATAAGACTGTCCGCACCATTTAAGAAATAGCTATGTTCTCAAATGGGAAGAGGTAAAAGATAAAAACCCAAATCTAAATTAAGCAAACGAAAGACAAGAACCATAAAATCACCTTACACAAACAGAGGTGTTTGAAAAATGTATCGACCGATACATGGGTGCAAACGTAACAAAATATAGCAAACAATATAATAACAAAATTAGTTGACGAAATGAAAATATACATATACATAAGAGTTAGACGAGATCTTCGTCTGGTTTATATTCATCCAACAAATCAGGATTTTCAACATCCTTTCTTAACAACACAGCTGGTACATTACAATCGACATGTGTTTCTACAGTATTAGCAAAAATACTAATTGAATTAACAGTTAGAGAAGATGAATCCGCAGCAGGACCTCCAGAGTTAATAGGAGGAACGACAGGTTCTAAGATAAGAGATTGACGCGCAGAATTACCTACAAAAAAAGGGGTAACAGATTTTTTTTACTACTAATAATAATAATATATATAATAATTTTATAAAAATCTATATAATTTTTATCATTACCTGACGATTTTAAAATTGAAGACACAAGAGCAACGAGTACAGACAATTGCTTTTCTTGATTACTGATCTTCTTGTTTAGAAAACACATCTCCTGTTTTAGAGCGTTGTTAACAGCTACAAGTTCTGAAGAACCAGAAATACCTTCTACAACAGGGTCTTTCTTTTTCTTTTTAATGTGATCTAACTTTAAACCTCTTAAAACCTATAATCACAAATAAAACACTATCAGACACAAAATTTTATCATTTAACAATAATATTCAAGATAAATAAAACTTACAGAATTTTTAAATTTATCCACACAGTTTAAAAATAAGGCTGAAGGGTCATCCTCTGACATAGCCTCAACATCAAAAGCTTCATCAAGAATTAATCGATGTAACTGTCTAAAATCCCATGGGGTAGATCTTAGATAGTACACCCAAATATTCATACACAATCATACACAGAATCATACCCACACAAGATAATAAAGAGTTAAGAGTTTAGAGATACTTGACAATGATTTTACTTGTTTCGCCCTCCTTAATGAGGACTACATCCAAGGATTTCCACTAGAATAATTATTATTACAACTCTCACCTTGCTAATCTTCTAAGTCTGATCTCTCAATAAGAACCCTAATCTCGGCACTGGGCTAAGGAGAGCAAGTAAATAACTTTTCCTCTAGACCAAACCAAGAAATGTCCAACCCTTTTTCCATTGGGTTCTCTCGCTATTTATAGGATATTACATAGTGGGTAACAACTAATACAAACAATGATTATTCTGACACCATCTGTCATCACTCGCCGACAGACTCTATCGCCGAGCTTATATTTCTTCTCGCAAGTCTTGGCGGCCAAGTCTTCTTAAGGATAAGGAATGTTGATGCAGTATCCACTGAGTCAACAAGTCAACTCTGAAAATATATCCGTTCTGACGGGAAATAAATGCTCAACTACTTCTCAACTACCTCCGTTATAGTGTATTTCTCTCGCTGTCGTTGCCTAGCTCACTTGTCCTTTCCTGGCATCTCGCAGATATGGTATTTGATCCTTTCCTCGCTGGCCCTCTAACAAGGTGACTCGCCAGGGGCTTTCACTGATGATTCCATACTTCTCGCCGATGATCTCCTTTTACAACTCTACCTTTGAGATACCTTTATTTGGCAAGGGCATTTTCTACACTCACATTTTGCCTCTTTCATTTTCAAGATCTTTGGTCGCCGGGGATGAAATTTTCCTGTCGCCGAAAAGTCGCGCCCACGTTCTCCACTTTACTCTTGGTTTGCCACACCTCTTTCATGCATTAACTTCGCTTTATGACCTGTAACCGCTGGTGCCGGTCTGCCTTCTCTTTTCTGACCTATAAATACAAGTTTTTCTCTTTCTTCATCATTTACCTTCTTCTTAGTTTCGAATTTTTCAGAGCTTTCTTCTTTCACAAACCCTAAACTACTACTGTTGCTGCTGCTGCTTCACTTGATTCAGGCTTTCCCAAGCTTTCAAACTTCACATATCATCCTTATCCTTACTTCAATCTCTCTTTCATCAACCTTTCCCACACTGAATCTGTGTTTAAATCCCTTTTCACGCATCTCAGACTCTACCAGTTCATCTTCTCCGGCTGCTTTTGCTATTTCGGTTAACCGCTATCTCGCCTGCAACCGTTTCCGACATCATCTCTGATACACATGGCTTCTACTGTTCAAAGTTCTTCTTGCCAGACCAAACCTATCACCCAGAGTGTTGATTCACCCGTTGACGAAACAGGATCACCACATTAAACTACTGCCACCAAAACAGCTCCTAAACCATCCTGGAAGCAATGGCCTGATGTTTTTACCTGGAAAAACAATGCACCGTCTTTGGGTACTTTCGTAGTGCTTGAGATCAAAGTCAAACAAGACGAGCCTAAACCAAGTCAATGGCCGTTCACGTCCTGCTTCGGTCACAGTGAGGATAGAGGTTGATCTAGGGAGGGAAACAACGAAGAAACTTGAGATCAGGTTGAGGATGTGTTTTGGGTGTGAGAGTTCAGGATCTCCGTCGTGAAGGTGACTGGAAATCTCCTAGGCTAGAAGTGTGTTGAATTGCTCAGGTGTTTTGTTTTGAGGCTCTGATGTATTCGAGTGTTCTGAATATTATGAATCTTCTTGCCTAGGAAGATAGAGGAAGCCTCTATTTATTGTGTTGAACTCACCCTGATCTCTCGACAGAGAAGGTGGAGGTCGTGGAAGAGTGGAGGAGTGGAGGAGTGAAGGACATGAGTTGTGCTCTGTAACTGCTAGAATCGTGTAGAACATGTCCACTCAACATCACCTTCTTGTAACTGTCCATCATCTCTATTAGTTTCTTTTTAACTGCCGTAGACCGCCAGACTAATACCCCTAACGTTATCCCCCAGTGTGATGTTTTGATATCTCGAGTGATGTGCAGATGTTGCGTAGTTGTGTTGAGTTTGAGTGTGACTATGATGCCGGGACCAATGTGGGTGTGGCACTTATGAGACACGCATAGTGGGTGTGTAGCGGCGGCCTTGGCCATTGGCTAGGGCCAGGAATTCATGGCGCTATGGTGTGGTGGTAAAGACCTTGGCCTTGGGCCAAGGTCGGGTTCTTGTGGCTCCATGCATCATGGCGCCACGATATTAGCTCTGCCTGCCTGTTTTTTGACAAGGGTCAGTTGTGGCGCCATAGCTCATGGCGCCACGGTTTTTGAAATCAAGCCTTGGCCTGTGGCCAAGGCGACTCTTGTTGTGGCGCCAAGATTCATGGCGCCACGGCTAACGGCTAGTGCCTCTGAGTTTGGCCAGGGCTAGTCCTCTCGTGTTCAAGCTATGCCTATTTGGCTGGAACGTGTTTGTGTGTTTACGCTATGGCGTATGCGCGCTTGCGCTACGGCTATGGTGTATGCATGCGTGTGTGCTTCAAGTCATGGCGTGTTTATCCATGGTATATTAGACCGTTATGTGTTTAGAGTGTAGTATGCTTAAGCCTGTTTAGGCCATTGCATGCCTCTTAGAGAGCTCTGGACAGGCTTAGAGCTTCGGTATTTCTGAGGTTTTCATTGAGACTCGGATGTTGAGTCATATTTTGAGAGGAAATCCATGAGGATGCGTCTCTGTTAACTCTTCACCATGTACCATTGAGCAATCTAGTTCTGATATCGAGGAATTCGAGGTGATGTCGACATGAAGCAGATTAATGGGTTTATGTGCTGGTGAGGTTATCGGTACTGCACCATGATATCATCCTCTCCACCAGGAGTTATAAGAGAGAACTCACAGAGAGTACATTCAACTCGTAGAACGGGTTGCATCCTGAGCCATAGAGAGGTGCCTGAGTAGGCGATTGTCTTTAGGTAAGGCGTAGTTAGGGAGTAGTTTTACGATTTTGTCCCTCTCCCACTTTTCACCATCTACATTAAGTCCCCTGGTTAGTGTGTGTTTTAGGTGTAAAACAATAAAGAGAATCTGAGGGGTAAAGTATGAAGTGTGATGATGTAATAAGAGATTATGATGAATTCGAGAGGTCAAGATCGAACAAGACTCGCCTAAACCAAGAAATGGCCGTTCGAGTATTGCTTCAGTTACAAGAAGAGGATATAGGGTTGGTTTAGGGAGGGAAGCAGAGAAAGATGAGATCAGAGAATTACTATGATTTTCTGTGATGTTGATGATTGAATTGCTAAAGAAGATTGGATATTCAGTTCTCACTAGATATTAAATGCTGAATGAGAAGAGTTAATCAATGATCGATGAGATTGATTGATTGAACTTGCACTGAATTAAACTGTTTGTTCTTGCTGGAGAACTTGTTGTTTCCAAACTGGTCGAGTGACCTATTTATAGCAATAGAATTCCAACTGATCTCGTAAGAAGTGGAAGAAGTGGAAGAGTAGGAGTGTGGAGTAAGTGGGGCAAGTCTTGCGCCTAATATTAGGGAAGAATGAACCGCCCACTACTCTATCCCATCTTCTCAGCAACGTTCACACGACTTAGTTTTCTTTCCCGTTAAGTGATTGAGCCGTTGCAATCACACGTGTCGTAGACCGCCAAACCAAAACCCTAAAGAATATCCCCCCATGTAACTTACTTGATTCTCGTAAGATTTGTTAAATATTTGTTAAGTCAAAGATGACTAGGTGCAAGTCGTACCAATTACTGGTAAACTCATGACTTTTGCATAAAGATAGAGATTAAGCGATAAGCTTGTGTATCTCTTTTAGGTTTGGTCTAAGGATTGAGCCGGGCAATCGCCATTTAGACCAATGAGATAAATCTAAGGGTTGAGCTAGCAACCGCCATTAGATAAGATAAGGTAAGTCTAAGGATTGAGCTATGCAATCGCCAATTAGACTGAGAGGATTTCAGCAACTCTCTGTGGCAACAGTCAAATAAATACGACTTTCAGTTTGCCATAAATATGAGAAATTGGCTTGTGGCATGTAATGCACCAATTCTCTGAGTAATGAAGACATATGAATGTCTAAAATAACATAGGTCATAGCCATGAGCCATGATTAAGAATTATAGCACTGATTTATAGAAGCAAGTCCATAATCAGGAAAAACAGACGAATGATGCTATCACAGCGTTGCCATCATCAAGAATGCATAAGCATTGCCAATACAAGACGATAGGCCATAATTATCACAATAAGCCATGTTGCATGGTATAATAATCTTATTGAGAAATTAGGTATAAGGCGCAAAGGATAAACCATAACATTTATGTTATTTTCAGATTTCTGAACAGTTTGCATGTTGTCCATTGGTAAAATCACCCAGGCCAGACCATATTAGATAAAATTCTGAATTTTTAGTATGTTGTAGGGAACTCACAGAGGAAAATATTTCGTGAAGGAAGCGCCCCCTAATTCCTCACGGATTGGGCTGTAAAAATCACGCCATGAGGAAATACGTGAGCTGAACTGCCAGATTTCCGAACTTGATTAGGAAACTAGAGTATTATGGACTTAATAAAATCCATAATCCTCTAGGATTTGGATCAGTGGGACCCATAAATAGAGGGGAGGGTAGAGAAGAATATATTCTAGTCCCAAGGGGGCAACTAGAGCCCGTGAGAGAAGAAAATACCATGGCTCTCCGTGAGCACAAGCAGGGGAAAACCGTAAGGCCCCCCAAAGTTTAGCCGCGCCCTGACTTTGGGCCTCCAAGATTTGGCCAAGGCAAAGTCATGGGGCTCCAAAATTAGGCCAGGGCAATAGCATGGGTACCCATAATTAGGCCAAGGAGGTGGCGTGGGCACCCAAGTGCCAAGGCACGCCAAAGACATGGATATCCAAGATTACGGCAAGCTAGAAGCATGGGCATCCAAGGCTAGGGCAGGGATTAGCCATGGGCCTCCAAGGAGAAAGGGCGTGAAGCTTTGGCGGGGGCTAAGCTAGGCCATAGGCCAAGGAAGATGGCGTGAGGCATTGGCGGGCTAGGCTTAGGCCACGAGTGAAAGCCAAAGTGTTGGCGGGGCTAGGCTTAGGCCATAGGCCAAGGAATGAAGATGGCGGGACTAGGCTTAGGCGGGACTAGGCTTAGGCCAAGAGGAAGATGGCCAAGGCATTGGCGGGGTTAAGCTAGGCCAAGAGGAAGATGGCCAAAGCTAATGGCGGGCTAAGCTAGGCCACGAGAGTGAAAGCCAAGGTACTGGCGGGACTAGGCTTAGGCCATAGGCCAAAGGGAAGATGGCGTGTTGGCCTCCAAGCTTGGCCAAGGGATGGCCGTGTGTCTCCAAGTATTGGTGACGTGAATTGCCTAGGTTTGGCTCGAGCATGAGCTAGGCTAATGCACATGCTTAGGTATTTTTACGTATAGGCTAGGGATATAGACCATGCTACTAGGCTAGGGTCGTGAGATATCAAAGTATGGCTAAATGCAACCAAAATACCTTATCCCTACTATAAAATAAATCCATACCTTGTCTCGAGCTATTCCAGGACGCCAGAAATTGATGCGAAATTACTCCTGTGACCTCCTCGCCAAAAACCACCATCAACATTAAGTCCCCTGCGCAGCATGGAACCGTGAGTGTTCCGGGGTGAGCATAGAGTTGATGGACCAGCCGCCTCCGCATAGAAGCCTTATCCACGAACATGGAGTCCAAACAGGGCCTTGTACTTTGAAGTACTCGCATAAGCTTGACTTGTGATAATCTTGCCATCTTATTCATGACTCTTTTGTGCGGCCAACTCCGCCTAATTAGAAGTTCGTTAGCGTCGCAACACAAGAGACCAATACTGAAACTGTATCTTTCGGTGTTAACCGTCTTCCGGGTGGAGTATCATTTCCCCAGCTAGTAGCAGCTCCATGGCGACTCCTTTAAGTGCTAATCAAGTCCCCAATCCATTTGCAAAGGATTGGGTAACGGTAAGACTTCTTTCTCTTTGCGACATTTTCACTTTTAGTAGAATAGTAAAAAATCCCGTCAGATTTTTCTGTTTTGAGTCACGTTACGAGAATGACCGTAGAATCTTCATCCGATGGCGGATTTCGATGATTGACCCCAATTTAGAAAAAGGACTTCAGTAGCTTTCACCTCGAAAAAGAAAATCTGAATTTCATGCATTTTTTCTCGTTATTTCATGTGCCACAAAGTGACGCCACGTCCAGGAATGTCGCAGTCTGTACGCTGTTTAGAAGAAAAATCATTCCAGACAGTAGGTTGCTCCAAAAATCAAACCCTTTTAGCACGTGATAGGAAACATCCATACGAACAACCGCCGTGAAGAAAGTTTCTTCATATCTCTTACTGATTTGTACAGATTTTGAATTTTTCGCCGTTCTTCGTAAGAATTCAGACGTCAGAAAATTGCTCCTTCAAATAACGTCGTAAATCTTTCGATATATCTTATTTCAATGACTTTTCTTCTTTATTTGATGTAGGATGGACCTGCTACAGGAGTCGAGAAGTTTTCATTTGTTCCTTTAGAGCGGAACCCAGTGCTTGAAGAATCGACTCCGAATACACCGCCCAAATCCACTGACATGATTACTGAGCAGAATAAAAGTGGAGACTCCACAGGGCCTAAATCCTCTGTGACGCAGGTTATTTTTATCAACTCGTTCAATTTGAAATAAAATATTTGGTATTTTATTCTCACCTTGTTTGCTCTTGCAGCCTTCTGAGGATAATGAAGAAACGAATGACAGCTACTTCGTTGGTAAAAAGATCAGTGATGGTCAAAACCTCAGTAAGGATTTTGACGATGTTGCTGATGAGAATCCTCCTATTGCTGAGGTAAATTAAATCATCCTCTTATGTTAAGCTTTCATCATATAGCTTGAAACATATTATTAAACTTCTGCTTGCTTTGAAATTCTTTCAGCTCGTCGATAAGAAATATGAGCCTGTGAGAATATCGACATTGTTGGAGTAGATGCTCCAACTAGGTGGACTCTTCTTGAGTTTCCTCATGCTGGTTTGGCATATAATCCTCCCCATGAAACGATTCTCCCTGGTCATATACTAGTGGGAGGATTTAATGTTCCCGAGGGACACGTCCCACTGTATAGAATGATATGGAATCTCTATGGTCACCTTATTATTGTTGGAAGGTGTGCCCACTTTCATACGCTTACAGGTGTTGCGGCTGACCTTATAGACTTGATCTCGAAGATGGATGCCATCCCACTAAAAAACGTGGCCAATGAGGAGCTAGATGAAGCAGAAGAGCTGATTGCTACATTCGAAAACTTCAAGCCCAATGTGGCTTCAGGCGAGAATCCAATACGTCCGAGCAAGGCGTGCTGCTGTTGGAAAATTCACCCATGATTTGGTAAAGCAAGAAGAGAGGAATCATGTTGCCATGACTGAGGAACTCCGTAAGTTAATCGAAGAGGCGAAGAAGAAGACCGCTCATATCGCTCTAATAAAGAAGGCAGCTGATGAAGGAGCGAAATCTTCACTAGATGGTTGTTTCTGAAGAGCTTCAGGAGCAAAACATTTTCTCAGTAGATTTTTATTTTGCTTTGGTTTTATGAACAAAGGGTTTGTAGGAATTGATGGTTTTGAACTCATAGGTTTTGAATTTTTGAATGAAATTGTTAAAAGGCAAGAGATTACTTGTACTTTTCTTTTGAAGGAATTAGAAAGTGAATCTTCATATCTTCTTGAGCCACTTGCCATTGACCACCATGTTTGAGAGCCTCTCATGTATTGCACTTATCATGTATCGTGCATCAGGCATGACTCGAGATATAACATAAGGTCCCTCCCAGTTTGCTGTGGACCCCGAAATATAAGTTACTTTTCGGTTAGTGCGTCGCATAACCTTATCTCCTTCTTGAAAAGCAGCCTTAGGAACCCATGACATCTCAGGTGTCTTTCGCCTATAAGACTGTTGCTTTGCCCGAACCCACTTATCTGTAGTGGCCTTGATTTCCTCATGAGGTGTCTCAGAGGGTTTGATAGACTTGATGCAATCAAGTCCCCAAGTCGAAGAATTATCCAATCCTTGTGTAGGGACATGTTGGATAGGATTTCCATGAACTAAATAATTCTGAATAAAGTACTTCAACTCACTATCACATACCTCTTTGAATATCACCAGAGTTTCGGACCCCACGCGGTACTCCAGCTTTCCCACGCCGCAGCTTTTTTGGTCAAACATGAACTCTTGGCCTTTGATGATTACAGGTGAGATTGTGGGCACAAATCTCTTCCCATGGAGCCAGGGACGCCCTAAGATCATGTCGTCTCCTCATCTTCTTTGATTACATGAAACTTGGCTTTGGTGCGAGCAGAGTCCACCTTCGGATCCAAAGTAACATGACCATATATGTCTTGGAGATTTCCTTTTGAATTCTTTTGTCACCGTGGGATAGTAGATGACATCCCGTCGAGAAATCCCAATTGCTTGAAGCGTTTTGATTGGGATTAATTTTAACATAACACCAGCATCAATTTGAACTTTCTTAAAATTTGTACCTTCGAGACGAGCAGAGATAATCGGTATTGGAACACGTTCTCCCGCCATCATATCTGGTGTGACTTCGCCAGGCTTTGGCTGAACCTTTTCAGGTATAGGTAGTTTTTTACCGCTAGCAATCCAGCTGAGGGCAGCGAAAATGTTGCTTCGATGACTTCTAGAAAAGTGTAAGAGCTCGCATAAATTCTCCATCAAATAATTAGCAGTTTGCTTGACAGATTCTCCAGAGATGGTGAAATTTCGGATGTTAGGTTGATGCTGACGTTGGTGTTGACGTTGAGGTTGGTGCTGAGGGAGTGGATTCTTATGTACACCCTCAGTCCCCAAGTTCAACTCTCCTGACTCAATCTTTTCGTTGAAGATTTGCTTGAGTCGATGACACTC
>JAJJMA010031543.1:0-12530 GCA_023529015.1 Papaver nudicaule
ACTCCCTACTTTTAATCTCAGTTAAGTAAAACATTCTGAAATTATAGAGTTTAATGGAAGTAGGGATTGCAATCTTAATTGGTGTTTCTGTCTTGGGCACTGATTGGTATTACATCTAAGAATCTCATTAGGTAAGCTCAGTGAAATTGATTTTTATGCTTTTCGATTTCGAAATTGGGTTGTTGATTTTTGTGTGTAATCGAAATCAGTATGTTGTTAAACCCTAACTTGATTTTCATTTGAATTTCTTTTTATCGATTCGTCTGTTTTGAGGTTCAATTTCAGTTTTTTTTTTCCTCTGAAAACCGCGGATAATCCGCACCCAATCCGCAAATCCGCGGGTGATGGGTGCGGACACGGTTCCAATTCCTAATCCGCACCATTTGACGGATTGGGTGCGGATGACCCCTAATCCGCATCCGTGCATCCGTTGCTCACCCCTAATTGTATGGACAGAAAGTAACCGACCGGGATCATTCAAACCAGTTTTATTTGCTTGAAAGGCATATATGAGAATTGATGTTGTATCCCAAAACAAAACTTGAGGAGTTCTATTCAAAACGTTGTGGAGTTCTTTTAGATTTTAATTGTTGGATAATAGTGAAAAACTGATGGATAAGTTTCTTTTTTTCTCCATTTTCATTCCTATGCTTATATGTGCCTTCATTAGGCAGAGTTACTGATTCTTGGGTTATTTATCGATTTCAGGAATTCAAGTTCAATTATTAGGTCATTCTAAAGTTTGCTATGGTCATTTTTGGGTCTCCGATGGTGGCCTCTGGTAAAGGCATTACCTACACGGTTGATTTGGAAAACTTCAGCAAGCGCTTGAAGGCATTTTACTCTCACTGGAAGAAAAACAAAACTGATTTCTGGGGTGCCTCAGATGCAATTGTTATTGCAACACCCTCCTCCTTCGGATATCTTCACTACTTGAAATCCTCTGCTCTGAACATGTGGTTGTTTGGCCTGGAGTTCCCTGAAATTATTATGGTTTTCATGGACAAGCAAATCCACTTCTTGTGTTGTCAGAAGAAAGCATCACTGCTCAAAGAAGTGAAAAGTTCCACAAAGGACAACGTTGGTGCTGAAACTGTGATGCATGTTAAGGGGAAGTTCGAAGATGGAGCTGCATTGATTGAGTATATTCTCCAGGCTATTTCAAAGTCAAGTGTTAATGGCTCCCTATTGTTGGATACCTTGCGAAAGAGGTATTTGAAGGTCATATGTTGGAGTTATGGAGTGACAATCTGGAAACATCCAACTTCCAACTTGTGGATGTAAGTAACGGGTTTTCGGAGCTGTTTACTGTCAAAGACAACACGGAGATTAATAATGTGAAGAAAGCTGCACTTGTGTCTTCTTCCGTGATGAGGAAGTTTGTTGTGCCGATGCTTGAGAAGATTATCGATGAGGAGAAGAAGGTTACACATTGGTCTTTGATGGAAGACACCGAGAAGGCTCTTATGGAACCTGCAAAGGTCAAGCTGCATCTGAATGGAGATAATGTTTATATTTGTTACGCGCCAATCTTTCAAAACGGGGGAGAGTTTGATCTTAGGCCGACAGCCTCTAGCAATGATGAGAATTTGTATTATGATTCAGCAGGTGTGATTATATGTGCCATTGGTGCTAAATATAACGGTTACTGCTCAAATGTGGCAAGGACATTTCTTATCGATGCAACTGCAAGTCTGCAATGCAGAGTAAAGCGTATGGGGTTCTCCTTAAGGCCCATGAGGCAGCGATTGGTGCTTTGAAAGCAGGGAGCATGGTCAGTGCACCCTATGAAGCTGCCCTTGCAGTGATTAAGAAAGATGGTCCTGAGCTAGTTCCAAACCTGGCAAAGACCGCAGGAGCAGGGATTGGGTTGGAGTTCCGCGAATCAGGACTGATTTTGAATGCCAAGAACGACAGGATATTGAAAACTGGAATGGTGTTTAATGTTTCCCTTGGGTTCCAGAACTTGCAAGCACAGACAAACAATCCGAAGACGGAAAAGTACTCTTTATTGCTTGGTGATACTGTTATTGTTAAAGAAAATGTTCCAGAGGTTGCGACAATGATCAGCTCAAAAGCCGTGAAGGATGTGGCTTACTCGTTCAATGAGGACGATTAGGAAGAAGAAGTAGAACCTAAAGCTATACAGCATAGCCAAATGGTAGTGAAGCTTTGTTGTCTAAAGCTTTGTCTGTGTAAAGGATAATGTTAATAGCTTTCTGCAATTCGATTACTGTGATGTGGATATGTTCATCTGACAGACTCATCGTACATACTTTTTTCTTCAGGTCAGCTGTATTTTGTAGATACTACTAGCACATAGACAAAACAGCCTGCATTCAGTTGTGAAGTATTTCTTATAGTGAAAACTAGTAACACTAGTTGGGTCTGAGGAATCCCATGGACTCCCAGCTCTCAGCCCGTCACCCAACTGCTAGAGTCGTGTCAGAAACCTAAGTCTTTCCTCGAGCCAATGTAACGTGGAGGTCTAACATTTGCATAGAAGCTGCTAAGTACAAAAGAAAAGACAGGGCTGAATATTGCTCTCACAAAAGTACGAAAGGAATACCTTGGAGCTTGAGCCTGATAACTCTGTTAGTATTTAACTAAATTAGAATTGTGCTCCAACAATTGCGAGAACTGAGAAAACAAGCATTAGAATTTTTTTAGAATTAGGAAGGATATATTAAAGAGGTAAAGATCTGTACAGTTTACACAATATTTACAAGATCAAACAATGATCTAGCCATGACTCTGTTCAAAACTACTGTCTTACTATTCCCTCCCAATTAAACAGAAGTTGTGTAGCAGAGTAACCAAAAAGAAAAGGTGTCGTTTTGAGAACACCATGGTTTCATGTCCAGTTTAACTCCCACTACGTACCAGACTCTGCCTGAGCTCTACATCTTCTAGCGTTCCTTTCTGTCCACAGTTGCCAGCAAATGGCGTAAGGTAGTAATTAGCGACCAAATCAAATCTTTCCTTGGACTGAAACCTGTAATTTTGCAACTCCTCAACTGGTCCTCCACCCTTTCAGGCATTGCCCAATCTATATTCCAAGCTCTCAAGAAATAATCCCACAATTGCGATGCCATCCACAATGTAAATATAGATGGCTGGTTGTTTCTACATGCTGGCTACAGAGAAGACATAGATTAGAAGCCAAGGTCATACCTCTATGTTGTAACATACTTCTCGTAGGTAAAGAGCCATGGATTACAGCCCATATCACGAAAGAGACCTTCGAAGGTACTAGCTTTACCGTCAGCAACCTTGCAAAAGCGCAATTCTGTTGGATGATGTGATTGAAGATATGGCGTTGGAATTGGGGTGCAAGATAGATTAGTATCATATAACGTAGCTATTCCGATGGGTGCTACGAAAAGGAACGAAGAAGTGTGGGAAGTTGTTACTGAAACGATCGATGCAGAAGAAGTTGGCTCCTTAGAAGAGAAGATCACTGAATAAAGCCGGTAAGTTAACATTGATAAAAAGTTCACTTAGTAGTCTTCCAGTGTACTTCCTCTCTTTGTTTCATGTGCCCATAAAGTGGAGAAGAGGTTGAATGCAATTATGCGGAAGTTTTTATGGGGAGAAGACAAGGATACAAAGAAGATGGCATGGGTGGCTTGGCACAAGATTTATAGACCTAAAGAGATGGAGGGTACGGGTGCAAAAGCCTTCTAGCTAAGTGGCATTGGAGGTATGCGACTGAACCGAATGCGTGGTGGAGGAGAATTATATGCGGAAAAAAACTGAATCAGGAGCGAGTTTTATGGTTCAAATGAAATCTGGGGAGGCTATAGGCAGGAGTATGTGGTATGAAATTGAAAAAGCAAAGCCTCACTTTAATTTGTGTACTGATGATATGCAAGTTAAGAATGTGATGAGGGCAAGGTTTTGGCATGACTGGTGGATCTTGAAGGAGTTACTGGCAAATAAGTTCTCAAGGTGCTCAGAAATTTGCAAGTCACCGCATAGCAGTTGGGTTGGGTGAACCATGCTGCAGCAGCTGCAAATAAAAAGATTCTTCTTGCCCATTTAAACCAATAGAGGTGTCAGAGAGGCCAGGCCAGTAATACAGGCTGGTCCAGCCTAGCCTGTATTACTGGCCTGGGCTGTGCTCAAATAGTCCAGGCTAGGCTCACTCCAAACACTTCTATGGTTCCGCAATTCCTATTCTCATATAAACAGCGAACTCTGGAAAAAGTATAGGAAAAACAACACTTCATAGAGAAGCTCGGCATAATTCTCATACAAGTAGTACATAGTAAAATAAAAGTAGCATCATAACCACAGCAAATAATTCTCAGATAAGTAGTACATACTAAAATAGAAAAGTAGCATCAGAAACACAACAACAATTGAAGAAATCTCGAGTGATGACCACAACTTCATATAAGATTTATAGAACTCCAGATTCACTATCACCATCTTCATTATCACCCTCAACTGGTTCAGCAATCTTCAATTTTCTTGGCCTTCCTCTTGGTCAGCTTTCGGCTTCCTAGGCCTTCCCCTTGGTCTGGCTGAAGGCTTAGAAGCCTTGGCTTCAGCAATTTTGAGGTTACTTGTTTTAGGAGATGGCTTATTCTTAGAACCCTTTCCTTTTTCATCAACATCAGTATCAAGTTCTTTTTTTTTACCTGAGCTCTTCCCCTTGGAACTTTCAGCAGCAGTGGGCTCAGGATATTCAGGGTTGCTCTCTTTCTGGAATGCCTTGCCAGATTTAAAGTCTTCGAAGGTAAAATTTATTAAACCAACCTCAGAACGTGTAGGATTTTTCTGCTTCACTTTCACATAACAACCAATCTTTTGAAGATATTCAGAGCTTATTCCTGCATTGAATAATACTCAAGATATAACAACTCAAGTAACCAACAGCAACTAGTTTGCAGGAAATAAATATACAAACATTAATCATGAAGCAAGCCACCATTACGAGTTATGCAAGCTTCTATAGCATTATGCAATTCAATACATTAACAGAGTATAGGGTGAAAAGCAAACCATACCTTGCGTGGGAGCTTCTCCTGTGGCAGTTCCTATTTCTCCATCTTCATCAGAAGCGTTGTTACAAGAACTCATTACTACAAACAAAAGAGATAACAGGAAAATGGAGTAAGTAAACAAACCACAAACTTAAGTTTAAGTATCTAGATACAAATCGGTAACACTGAGCTATGCCACCACAGTTGTCAAGACAAAATACTACTACATACGATCTCTTCACAAAAATCTACTACACAACCACAAAAATTTCAAACCAATTTTGAAATACAGTAAGCTGAACAAGAAAATAAATTATTATGAATTTACTATGGTTTTTTTAAATCTAAATTGGAAATTGTAAATCAAAGCAATGATTTGAACAAGAGAACAAATAATCAAAAGATCAAGAACCAACAAAAACCCAAGAGATCACTCAAATAAAACCTTACAAATATATAGGAATAAACTACCGACACAAAGGAGATCAGATCAACAGCAATACTAAGAATGAAGCTCAAGAACACCCTAAAATTCTACACCAAATTTTCTTTAAAAAAAAAAAAAAAAAATCAAATACATAGATCAGCAGATAATGAAGTTGAATTTATCACATTAGAAGTAAGATCAACAGAATGAGCTGATAATGAGCTGAAATCAAGGAAGATACCAATACCTGGAACTCTGCTCATGTTGATACCCAATCTCTCCGGTTGTAAGTGTTGTTTGAAATTTTAAATTATATCATCTCTTCTTTGTAAATCCCTGGCAGAAACAAACAAAAAAATTTCCTCTTCTGAAACAAATTTGGTCTCACAATTTTTCAGCGTTCTTCCCAATATTTTTCCGTTTCGATAACGAGAACGAATCCACACCACTACCACTCTGCCACAACACTCCCCACCACTACCACTCTGCCAGAGAGTGGTGGGTCCCACAACTATCATTCTACCACTACCTCCAAAAGCTTCTCTAGTTGGATTTTTCAAGATATGAACTGCTTTTTTTTTTTTTTTTTTGTCTCGGCCAGGGTTTGAACCCGTGACCTCCATATTAGGAGGTCGGTAGGAATCCACCGTTCTACACGATGGTTCCTTAAAGATATGAACTGCTTGAAGATAGTGGCGAAAATGATTTACTCCCCCATCCCGCGGGTTCACCGCCTCTCACATAAAGGAGTGGGCCCCACTAACCCTAAAGCCCAACCCCTGCTTTCTTGGGTGGCGGGTTGGTAGGGACCAGCGCTCCTCTCACACACTTTTATGTATGACCCGCGGGATCCAACCCGCGGGGAGTATATCACGACTGATTCAGTGGAGAAGGAATTCAGTGGATAAAGACTAGTCATGAGATAGAAAAGACCCAGGGAAAGAGAGATGATTGGAGAGATTTGAAAAACATAGTGCAGAATGAAAAAAAAAAAACAAACGTAGTTCAAGACAAGATTTCAAATTTTCCGGTTTACAAATCTCCTATAAGTAACCAGCTGAAGTTTACTTCAGTTACTGTTGAAGATGGAGATTTCATGGTCAAGTAGGTTAAGCTGGGCTATCAACTCCACTGTTTGTTTGACATATATATTCATATAACAACACCATAAAAGGCTAAATTTCTAATCGGTGAACCAAAGAAAAGGGAGAGATAACCTAGTAATTCAAATCTACTAGACCCACATCACAACAACAGTTTCCACGATTCTGGCAAATTTAACAATGACTGATGGGAGAGCAGAACCAACTTGCTTCTCTTTTCCTCAGCCTGATCTTGATCGCCACTACAAAAATAGAGAAAGAAACAACAAAGTTAACAAGGGAGACTCATATAGCTAACAGACTCATAAGGCCAAGACATAGAAACTAGGTAGATTAGAATCATACAACTAGAATAATCTTTCAGGTAGATTTGTGTGAAGACACATCGATACCATATGCATCCATATAAATAATGTAAACAAGCATGGAACCATTACCTGCATTCGTACAAAACACTGCAGCTGTGATGGCTATCATTCGTCAAGTCACCAAGCTTTTGTAGTATCTCCTCATCACTAAAACCAAATTTGACAGCAGTTAGAACTGGAGGAAAACTTAATACTTCTCCGACACCATGTTTACAATGATGAAAATGAGAGGATTGCAGAACGAAAAAACATATTACTCTGTAAATATGCTTTGATGTAAATCACTACACTTACTATGGGGAAAGGAAAACACTATGATTTTAACGGGTTTCAAGTCTCAAGTTACACAGCAACACTATTAAGTCGTACAAAGCAACGTTTTACACAAAACCTTCAAACATTCTCCAACAACATTTAAGGGAAAAGATATTTCAACTCCGTCTATTTAAGGAACTTTAGCTCATTTTAACTAATTTTTTGTAACTTTTTCATCGTTAACCCTGTCTATTTTAAAACATAACATTTTCATGTAAACAGACCAAGTGCAGATCATAGAAAGGGAAAATATAAATGAAGTTACCTGTTCAACTTGAAGTCTCTTTTATGAAATTCAAAATCGGTGTACTCCTTAACTTCAACTTCGAAATGGATGTTTCGTTATTACACAGTCTATTCTCAATCTTGTCGTATTCTTTGTCGTGGCTGCAAAAAACTTTCACGAACTCTGCCAGCAGCTTTCTGTGTCTTGGTTCAGATAGTTACCAGCATTAAACAAAGACAGGCTATCAGTAACACCATAGTCATAATATCAATACATCAATATTGATAAAGCAAATAGCATGGTGCAGTGAAACAGACTAAACATGCTTATCGAGGTGAATCTACATACTTAGTTCAGATATTGATCAGGTCGAAAATCTCATGAAATTCATGAGACCAGAATGTTAACTCCACACTTTCCAAAAAGGTTAATGTTGGCGCAAAATGCCTTAGAACCCACTGGTCATATGATAAAAGATATGAGTATAAATTCATACATGAAATAACCAAGATCTACTGAACATGACAAATAAAAATATACAATGAATGAAATCTTTTTAACGAGTCACACCTAAAAAATTCCACCCAGTCAGCGCAACTCATGCATAATGGTCCTACTGTTTAAATTGCTTACTCCTAACAAATTTGGATGAAAGAAAACACTGGCAGGATGATTTCATATCCACGCACTTGCAACTGCATATATGATATATCATGTATGATCATTAGGGCAGTCAATAATCATGATCATGTTGGTATCAATTGTAATCAAACAAGGTCTCTCTAATGTGATGAGTACGTAAGTTCTAGTTTCAGGATTAGGTTCTCCAATTTATGAATGTAAGCACAATCTATTGTGTAATCAAATCAATTTTGAATTGAACTTTTGGCAAAATGTAAGAGGAATTACTTACAAGCTTATAACATTTATTTGATTAGTGTGATTCATGGTTTTGTTCTAGCAATTCCATTACGTAAGAACAAGATCCAACTTAGAGAATGATTTTAGTAACTAACACCCAATTGGGACGAACTAACAGGGGCTGGATATATTGTTAAACTCATACATCATGTGTTTAATGCAGAAAAGGTATAAATTGAAATGCTCACCCAATTGCGTTGGGAATTATGATACTCACTCCCCAAGAACATTTCAATTATGATAAATTGAAATGCTCACCCAATGCAGTGGCTGGATGTTCTTTTGGAGCTTTTGTAAAGGTATAAATTGAAATGTTCACCCAATTGGGACGAACCAAGAAGATCTCACAACGTCAGATCAGATCTTGGGAATTATGAGTATCAGAAAGATCTCACAAAGCTCCGAAATTCACGCCAACCATCCAGCACATGGGAAACCATCAGAGCCTACCTAAAGAACCAGCAGCAACAAAACAAAAGTTATAGTTTTAAGCTTCAAAAAGATGAAATGAAAATCGAAGATCGGATGAGAATAATACACTTACCCAAGTAATAAGATAACACCATAACGATTCAATCAATCAACAAAAATAAGATATTAGTACTTGATTTGATCTTCTTCCTCATCTTCATGATTTCTGGGCAGCCGCAGAAAAGAAGAAGAGAGTGAAGAGAGAAGAAACACATTTTTTTATTTGACAGTTTTAGTACTAGGAAGAAAAACCCTAGAATGAATATCTAACGGCTGAAAAGTGTTTAGACAAGTGGCTCAGGTTCTCCAGTTTATCGGGTCAACCCATACCCATGAGCAAACCCAAGCTACTTTACCCGCTTCCTTGGCCGGTTACACCGGACATTGCTGTTTCTGAGTGTTTATCCTTCCATTCACTAGTAATACATAAGTAGGTACATCCTCCAGCGGAAGCAGAGACAGAGCCGCAAAGAGAATCTAGGGCTGCAACTATACAGGGGTAATCTTTTCAAGGAATGCATACGAAAGAAAGGTTAAAAGCTGCAGGGTTGCGATTTTTACTTGTGATTATATTTTGGTGAGGCTTATTTCTGGAATGACCTACACATCTTTACCGTGACTCCGGCAATGCCCATTACAGACTAATGCCACTATTGGTCACTCACTCTGATTTGTATTTTGATCGTCCTTAACACCTTTGGTCTTCTATTGTTGAACACAGGATCCGTATTTCAGAATGACTCGAGATGTTGCTCCTAAAATTGGATGTCAGAAGCCTGCTGCGCTCATCCATCGGGTCTTGTTTCTTTTCTGCTCTTCAAGGGGACACACGGGGAAAATGTCTGCTAATGTTCCGAATTCTGCTATATATGAATGTGACCGACTCGCCGATGACATTGAATACAAAATAAACCGATCTGAAACTGGTGGAGGAAAAAGGAGTTTGCAATAAATTTGGATATAGACACACCGTTTTCTAGGAAAAGAAAAAAACAGAAAAAATATATATCTTCTCTTCTTCCGGTTCTTTCCTTTATCAAACTTTCTGTACATTGGTTTCTAACTGCCTAGCAACGTTGTGGTGATTTTAAAGATTAGTTTCCAGCGAACGAGCAGATATGGAAGTACGCTTACCAGTTTCCAGAGAATGCCATGAGTCGAAAAGACCAGTTTTAAAGATCTACACGTCAATGGAATTCGAGGAAACCTGTACAAACAAAACCAATTATGAGGCACAGACTTTGAAAATGTGAATCGGAAAAAATGAACCAAAGTAAAACAAGAACATGCGCATTATTTCTTTAACCAAAATTGACCATGAACTCTGACTCTGTCCGGAAAACTTAGATTGAATCCCAGAAGCCAAATTTTATGTCAAACAAAATATCAACTGACACATCAGACTTGCATCATTTTATGTCCAAACCACCTACTCCTATTCAAACCCGCAGTTGCATGTTAATCTATTAGTAGTAGGGTATAAACTAAATAAAGCTCTAACCATAGAAGCTGATCACAAAATTTAGAATGTAGAGAAACAATGGACTGCGAAAGTTAACAGACTGAAAGCTCTAACGATAGCAGGACAGCAAATATAGTAGGTTGTTGTAATAGAACAGACTGAAAGTTTCTTAGTATAAATTCAGAGAGTTGCTTACCTAAACATACCGAATGAAGAACATTAAGCAAGAAGAACCAAAAATCATCTTGATGAGTTTTTGACTATGAAAATGAGTTCCTCACCTTGAAATGCAAAGATTATATCCAAGAGGGACGTGGAAGTACCATTGCCATTGGCTTTAGCACAAACGGCGTGAACATTCTCCCACATGCATGAAATACATGTTTGTTACCCAAGCAGAGCTCTTCAACGTTTCTGGTTTGGATATTGAACCTTAGCATCACTGTTTCTTCAAAGAGCAACCTTGCCTCCTTCATCAAGCTCTTGATCACATCGAGCTTTAGCGCCACTGAAATCAAAATATGAATTATTGTGAGAAAATTTTGGATTGAAAAATCAACAGATTATATACCACAGCTTTTGAATATATGCTATAATGTAGTTTGAAATTTGAACTGTTTTCTGTTTCTTTTAGAAACCCAATGACTAAAGTAGATACAATATGTGCTATAATGCTAAATAGAATCGTCAACAATAATGGCGACATAGGTTGGATAAAGTAGATATATACAAATACAAAACTATACCTCACCAATGTTTGGTCCCTGATTCGACGTCCAGTCAAAGAAGGTCTCGCACTAATGCTCCCTGGACCACCTAAGTCATTGATCTTACAAAGTCAGTTTTGGTTGGTCTCAAACTATAGAAGCAAAAAAATACGAAACAAATGGCTAATAGGTGTATAATTACAAAAGGCCCCCAAGTACGGACGTTTCAGTTTCCATCTCTTCAAATTTTCATGTCCAGAGTTTTAGAGACCACGAAATTTGCTGGTGAAAAAAGACGTCCGTTCATTTTTACTAGTTTTATTAAAATGTAGCTGAAACTTTAAAAATGCAATCATTCTTAAATGAAGCACTTTAAGTGACTTTCATGGACATAAAAAAATGTAGCTGAAACTTCATACCATTTTCAAGGGAGACAAAAGACATTCCCAGCCCTAAACAATAGTCCCTATTCTCCCTAGATGCAAGAAAAGAAAAACACATGTGAAGGCCGCAGAGAAATCCACTTTTTTGACTTGCAAAAAAAAATACCCATAACAATTGCAGTCATGGTGATGAATGGTGATGATGGAAGGATACAGTTCAGGGACAGATGGAACATAACCAAATAAACCAGAAATTGCAGTCAGGTATCAATATCATACCTATCAATCAGACAGCTACTCCTTTATGTTCAAGAGTGGTTTCACCCATCAAACCGAGGGGAACCCTTGAGCCTTACTCCTTATCCTAATGTAACTGCTCAGCTTTCCATCAATTTGCTTCTCAATGCTCACATCACTAATGCATCCTCTTCGAACACACTCTTGGCGGATAAGTTTGCAACTAGTAACCCACAGTCGCAACCCAGCGCAGACCTAAAATCGCAAAAAGAACTGAAAATTGAACTACCAAAAACATGGAAGAAAAGGAATAAAAGCAAATATGATATACATTACTCAGTTTCACAACAAGCAAATATGGCGAAAAATCCAAACTAACTAACAGCATACAGTGATATACTGATATGCATCCTGATGGCATAGTACGTTACATCCTGTCTGGTCAAACATAGAGGTGCTAATGCATTTCTCGAATTCAGTACGCTCAAATTCTTCTACAGAAAGCAACAACAATTTCAAAGTGGAGGCAACAAAAAAAATATTTTCATTCGTATAATTGCTGGTCACGACAAAATAGCAATCACGAAAGAGGTGAGGTGCTTCATGTTAGTGGACTTTATAACGCGGCTTAGGAACTCCTTATTGAGTTATTGTCTTGAATAATCGTGTTTACAACCACCTAAATTGCATATAAAAGACAGAGCCCAAATCACCATATAACCTTAAAATTTGTTCAAAGTTCACATTCACCATTTCCGACGACCAAAGAAACTATCATGCACAAGTAATAAAATCAAAACTTAAAAATGAAGATATAAAGGAACAAGAGAAACATGGCATGACGTCCTGTACAAACAATGTGGTTATCCTATTCATATACCCAGCTCTAATGGAGATATCTGTAAGTTGGAACAGGTGG
>JAJJMA010031581.1:0-10300 GCA_023529015.1 Papaver nudicaule
CTTTGAAAGTAAAAGTTCAAGAACAACAAAATCCAAAAAGTCGCATACAAATATAAAGAAATAAGGGAAACAGGGGAAAGGCATCCTCCACTTAAGCAGTCTCAACAATATCCTTGATGGCAGCATCTTCTCTAGAAACAACATCGGGATCAGCCTGAGAAACCAAAGCCTTCGGATCATCACAATCCTTTATAGGTGAAGCAGTAACCCGCGGAGTACTGGCAGATCGGTCAGGAGCTTCGACATTAATTTTAGAATCAGCACAAGAGGCATTAACATTCTCATCCTCCTTAATCGCCTCACCCTTGTCCTCACTCAAATTCTCGACCAACAATCCATCATGATTCTTCTCATCTTCACCATCAGCTTCGCTATTTTCACTACCCATCTCCTCAAAATCATCATTTTCCCTCGCAGCCTGTAGTTGCGCTACTATCGCCTTGACATCTGCGGAAGGAAGAAGTCCCTTATCGGACTCTAGGGAAGCATCAGGGTCATCCTCGCCATTACGGTAGTAGGGAGGCCGCATGCCGAAACCCCTAAACAAAAACCGACCATGTTGACGGCTGAACAAGGCCGTTCGACTAGCTTCCCCGTTGATATGTTCTCGGAGCTTCAAAACTTCCTCGTTAAGTGATGCAAGCCTACCATTCTTTTCTTCACAAGCACCCTGCGAAAGGCTGAGCTCGTTACCCTTAACATTTAACTCGGCACTCAGCTTCGAAACTCGTTTTTTCTCAGATTCCAATTCTTGTACATAACCATCTCGCTCCTTAACAACAGCTTCCAGGCGCTTCTCCAATTCCTTCGCATCCTTAGAAAGCTCACTCTTCTCCTGCTGTAGAGATCGAATATTCGCATCAAGACGGGTAATTTCAAGACCTCGCGCATCATCTAGGTCCAGCAGGTACATTCCATGATGCTTTTGCTGCAGAAAAAGGCAAAAAAAAAAAAAAAATCAAATCAGTACACGAAACATATGATACCCAAAGAACAACTTAAAACAAAAACACACTTACAGCTTCAATAAATGCTTGATGCTTGGGAGTCGCCGAGGCAAGAACTTCTCTATCCCAGTCGCCAGAAAAAGCTTGAGAAAGAAACCTAGCTACCGAAGGATCCAACGGATTTTTCAGGGGATCCCTAGCATATGCTTTCAAATGATCAGAAAGGTCTTCGGCATAAGGACCAGGAATGGAACTTCGTTCAAGGATCTTCTGAGACTCCTCCGCCGAGCAAAGCCTTCGTACAAAACCAGTGGGAGCTGAGCCCACGACCGAAGCAGACCGAGAGGATTGACCCAACGAGGCATCCACAAGACGATCGTTGGAGCCATACTCATTAAAATCTATGCCAGACGGGTAAGGATCAACAACCCTGCCATCAGGAAAAACAGGGGCAGTGGGTCCCTCTGTTGGCACAACAATTTGAGAGCACGTCGCCGAGGCAGCCTCCCGAAGAACTTTCTCATTCGAAGATCCCCTTTTTAACCTTTTAAAAGGATCAACCCTCTGATCTTTGATACCTTCGCCATCAGTATCTCCCGCATACGTGGCAGAAACTGATAAGCCTTTGCCAGCAGTCCTGGTAGTAGGTCCCTGCGAACCAACGGTTCGGGAAATAGTTTTCACAAGCTTCTTTTTTACGCCACCGAAGGATGGCTTCTCCCGATTCGGATCACACAACGAAAATTTCATCACACCATCGTTAACCAGGAGCGCTTCACCCTGCTGAAAAGTAGTCAACTTGTCAGGTTCTAAACAGAGGCAGACATCCATACCCATTGATTAACTGAGGCATGTAGTGTTTTTCACCTGACCACCTTCCCCTCTTCCAGCAACCAGCTCCGAAGGTTCTTTCCTCTTCCTTGAGTAATTGACTTGCTCCTGAGCTTGTGGATTTTTCAGCTTCTCCTGCTCGGACTTCTGAAAAGAAGACCACATAAGTAAAACGACCAACAAAAAAGGAGTTAAAAGATGCATATATTTCGTCATACCTTTTCCTTAAGAGCAATTATCTTCTCCTGGGACTTCTTGCGCTCCTCTTCGGAGAAATGAATCTTGTAAAATTCGACAATAGAGAACTTATGATCATCTTTAAACTTTGTTCGTTCGACCTTCTTCTTTTCGTCTTCATAGCCAAAAAGAACGGGACCTTCGATAAGCACGGGCTTCGAAAACCATACCTCGTCACTAGAATGACGAAGAAGTGTATTCGTTTTAGACCCAGAAAGATCCACGTCACCCAGAACGTGCGAAGAATCGGCTACTTTGCCAAGGCTTACACTCCAGGGAGCCTTTTGTTTAAACAAGCTTTTTTCCACCTTATAGTATTTAAAGAAATTCTCAGCAGACCAAAAACTTGGAGGACGCTTGAGTTCCTCAGGAAGTTTATCATAATAATATGATTTGCCCTCTGAGCGAGCCACCCACTCTCGAATAACTCGAATAGAGTTCCCATTCAGTTGCATCACACCGCAGAGAGGACTAATTTGAGAATAAATTTCATAAAAGAGAGGATTCATGGGATCGTACAACGAAATCGGAAGACCGGCACCAAGCTGCTCGCTGGAAACAATCAACCTCCTCTCACTACACTGATGAGAAGAAAGCAACTCAGGAGACAGATTGACCTTGCCCAAACTCTGGCAAGGGAAAAGATTCGCATCAAAACCATAAATCTTGGCTCTTTCCTCCCAAGTGAACTTCTGAGGATCTACCATCTTTCGGGGAAACTCACCGCCAGACAACGCATTCTTTTTAGGGGCCTGACAAGCAAAGGAAAACTTAGAAGAAGAACAAGCAAAGAAGAGTATAAGTAATTGCAAAAACTCACCATGAATAAAGTAGCAGATCGGCAAAGGGAAGCAGTTAGAGGGGTTGAGAATGCTAAAAATGTTGCAGAAGACTACAGAAGAAAAATAGAGGGCAAACAAAGTTTAAATAAGAAGACATAAGACCGGCGCAGGCGGTAAAAGGTAGAAAGGCGAAGATCTCGAAATCATTAAAAGCAACGTGTGTCAGCTAAGGAAGTTAAAATACCGGACATGTGTCAAAAGGGACAAGGCCCAGGATGGTTTTCTTCCCCGAACCTCCTCGATCCTCGGACAAGAAAAGAGGCAAACTGTGGAGGGTAAAACCCCTCGGGACACGTGTCAGAGATCCAAGAAGCAAGATCGCTCCAGAAGAAGTAGCGACGAAGCCTCGGGATCAAACCAAAGAAGGGTGAGACCGAGGACACCAAGAGAAGAATGTGAGGAAAAGGATTCGGACTCCGCCCCAAAGGACCGAAGCCCCAGAACCATCTTCAGAGTACCTCCGAAGGAACCGCCTTACTCGACAAGGACTGACACCACCACGATTAAGTCCCTTGTCTTATTGGCTGTAAACCACCCAAGCTCGGCCTATATAAGGCGAGCTTGGAAAACATTGTAAGGGTTGGAATCTTTTGGGTGTAACCTAAGCGGCAAGAGAGGGATTAGGTCTGTATCTCCTCTAGCTCCTTAGGATCATAATCCATGTAGTTGCAACACTGAAATAAATACAAATCTTCATTCGTTAGTCTTCTAATTAATGTCTTTTTACATATCTTCGGTATTGTTCTTGAGGTCTATGTACCTTGAATCATGTTTAAATGATTGTGTGTGTGAGTGAGATCTGAGGGCTAAAGAACATCATGTACCTATGCAAATTTTCTACTCATACAAAATGGGTAAAAAACTAAACAAGAATTGTTGTTCTCTGACTTCCAGACTATTATTAATGATTCTTTTAGACAATTATTCGACCTTTCCCATAAAGTGGCGAGTACGATAGGTCAATGAATAGCATTTGTCTTCAGGATACTTGAAGCCCTACAACGAAATTAGATTCAAGTTTGTATACCCTTAACCCAATCAAGAACATACAAAAGAAGGTTTTAATCATGCTTGTAAGAAGATAAAACAAAGGGAGATTTGATGTGTTTGATGGGAAAAACTGTTGCACGAGGGTTTTACATCCGTTCCAACATGCATTTCAACATAAAGTGAGTTGTTTCCATTAAGTGTTGACTTAGGCCCCTTCCTATGGGTAAGGCAGATCACTTGATTTGCCTTATTTGCCCCACTATGGAAGGGGCAAATCTAGAAAACGAGACGGCAAACCGTTAGATTTGGCTGTTTGGCGGTTCATATGGAGTCCCTACCGATCGATAGGGACTCCATCTACCGAGAGTGTTAATCTCGATCGAGATTCTCTTTCTCTGTCGAGAGAGACCCTCTCTACGCCGAGATTCTCTTTCTCTGTCAATAACTTATCTCTCCTACTTTTTTAGATATATCTCTCATATTTTTTGATTATATCTCACTTATCACTTCTAGTTAATTTCTCCCACACATGGTCCCACAACCATTATTGAAAAAGGAGGGGTACCGAAATACAACCAACTTTTCGTTTGGGCTCGTGAGTCTTATGGTTTAAGTTTGGACGATCTCAAAAATCAATATCCAAACCTAGATAATCGGAGTTGTGATCTTGGGGATCAACTCGACAAAGTTGGGACTTTGGAGTTAAACTCTACGGTTATTGAATAACGTACTACTTGGTGCTAATTATATAATTAGAGATATAATGCGGAAAGTAAAAGCACACAAGACACCAGAGATTATTTTAACGAGGAAACTGCCCTGCAGAAAAACCTCAGGACCTCGTCCAGATTGAACACCGCCCAGTACAAACTGACTACAAACGCTAGCCTATTATAAGACTTCGGTCTGGGATGTAGCAGAGACCAACTCCAGCCCTCCAAGCGAATTGGCTACTGTCGCACTCCTTACGTCTCTAGATCCCCCACAGATCGTCACGCACTTGATTCCCCCAGCTGACGTCCTTTACAGGCCTAGGAGTTGCTTTGACCGATGTCAAAGGCTTGTGTCAGCAATACTGTCTTTGCAACCTAATTGTTTACGTATGGTCTAACTGTCCTCTATCAGTTTACCACACACAAGTTGACTTCCTTCGGATGATTAAATCCAGGTCATACGGAAATCTACTTCACAAATCAGGGCTGACAAGCAAACCGAGTAAGCTATGCCCAATTTGTCTTTACCTCAGTTATACACGAAGAATCACTTAAGAAACTTGTATAACTGGAGCTAACTAGTTCTTACAATACCGAGTGCAGCCGTGCGTTGCTACCTTTCAACCATATGTGTGACGTATCAGTTCTTGAATAGCCGTATAGCAGAAGAGATGGACTATGGAATAGACAAGAACGTGATCAGGTTACCAAGGTTACATGTTAATCCGATTTCAACCAAATATGGTCTCAATCTCTTACCTGTGCTTCCCAACTCTCAAAAGAAGTCTTTTATAGTCGTAGGGAGTTCCCAGAGGAGCTGCAACCTATAGAGGATGACTATACCACAACAAGCATTCACCGAAGTGAAAAGAGTTTACGCTACCTTCCCTAAGGACCTTCACGTATGCTTGATGCTTGCGGTATTTGTCCATAGACACCTCTATTTATAGCATTCAATAAGATAGGTTGCTTTGGAATAAAGCAATCAATTACTTGTCCCACAAGTTAAGGAAACCCTAAACTTGATAACCAAGTAATAGAGATTAATCTCAATTGGAATTCTTTTTATCATTTATCTGCCAAGTGTTTTGTTAGCTCGAAAACACTTCAAGATAGAATCCAACAGACCAGAGATAATCTTATCTTATTGACTCATTGAGGATCGTTAGATGGACCACAAAAGATATTATGTGATATACAAGTCCACCTAAGAGATAAAGGAGTTTAGAGTTTGACCCAAGTGAAATTCTGATAGAATATCCACTAAATCCGACACCAGCAAAGTAACCAACATTGGTTTCGCGTCCTAGTTCGCGAAATGTTCAGTCACTTTGGAACTCAGAAGAAATCCGAGTTTCTGGTTTGCGAACCGGTTCGTGAACCGTGCGCCTATCAGATTTCGTCAAATCTGGATTCCGCTGGAAGTTCTGGGTTGACCAGGACTTAGACGTGTATACGTCTGTAATCCATGGACTCTTTGCTCAAGAGTACTCCTTTAGATTCATCCATATCCAACTAACGATTTGCAAGCAAACCATTGTAATGGACACATGGCACCGAATCTATCTCATTCATTCTTGTACTCACAGTATTTGTGGGAACAAACACTGGTCATGACACAAGGACACGTTAGACAAGAATACGATCTCAATCGTTATTATCACTACTAAAGTAGTCGACTATATTTCGAAAGAATAGAGAAAGTAGAATAGAAGAATTTCCATAAAGTCATAACTCCTACTAACCTTTTGTCGATGAAGAATAATTGATGTCTTCTTTGTCTTCACAGTCTTCGTCTTCAAGGTCTCTACTACTTTGTCTATATCCCAATTGCGAAATCTAAACTCTAGTAGGCTAAATCAAGAATTGAGTTTTGACACCTAAAACTGACAACTAGCTTGACATACCAACGCTAGTGGGTTTGACCGGACAATGTCCTAACAATCTCCCCCTTTGTCAATTTTAGTGACAAAACCAATTTACATATGGATTCAAATAATATACAATGAAGTACTAACCAAATGTATCTCTTGACATCTTGAATTCTTCAACTTCTCCCTTGAGTCTTATGTGTTCATTAAACTCCTAGTGATGAATCCGTAGTCAGCAGCTACAACATATCTAGCTCAAACAACCATAAAGGTACGCTTAAGCTTACGTGGGTTAGTATGCTCATCCCACATGTTGTTTGTGCGTAAGAGTAAGAATCTGAGCAAACTTTAAAGTTGGTGTATCAAAACTTTTAAAGTGATTCTACTCATTCTTGATACGAAGCTTCTTCTCAGCTTTAATTACTCCCCCTTACTTGATACTTTGTGAAAAGCACAACAAGTAAGCACATGATGTTCTCCCCCTATGGTTATGCAGCTTAATGCACCACAAGAACAAGAACCATATGTATTCTCCCCCTATTTGTCACAAAAATATGACAAAGTAGTTCGAGACTAAGGTTTCATTCACCTATGATAACAGGTGAAGCTAAGTCCTCGCATATCAAGTTTAAATATGGTATACTTAGGTAATCTGAACAACAAGATTCCTGAGTTCTCACCTTATGGAGAAATATAGATACACTTTCTCCCAATATTCCACATCCACGCTCCCCAAAAAGATTTGTTATTAAGCGCAAGTTCAAGATAAGAACTCTCCCCCGTGTGGTGTCATTCATTAAAGAACAATTGACAAAGACTAACATGGACAAGAACAATTAAATCTTATCCAGTTTTGCTTTGTTAATAATCTCTTTTCCTTGGCCAATTTTTCCAGAAAAAGAGTTTATGATTTCGAGTTTGGAAAACTTCTAGAAATCATACAATCAAAAGTTTCTTAATCGTGAGAAAAAACATAACTTTTGTAAATAGACACAACTTTACGTCACTATCGAAGCAATGGAAAAAGGTATGTTTTGCAATAAGATTGAGGTAGACAAATCAAGTATTGCAAACATCATTAATAACATCTAAAAAGAACTTTTATTAATAAAATAAAGTAGTACATGCTTGAAAGCTCTAAAAAGCATGAAAGGCAAACTACTAAACAGATTTAGTTTATATTCCTTAGGCAAGGGTAAGAACAAGTTCTCACAAGGAATCAACTACTCAGATTAAGAGAACAGACTTGTTACTTGAGTTAACCAAGATGCCAAGTTGTTCTTCGATGGTTCCAACTCTTCCAATTAGATTGGAGGATAGTATTCACATGATTTGTAAGAGTACCCATCTCACCAGCTAAGTTCTTGAGTTGTGCAAGTACTTCATTCATCTTTTTATTGAGATGAATTTCCTTTCCTTCTGTAGTTGCAAGATCCTGTACAGAAGAATGACTGGCTTCATTATCAGATGATTCTATACGAATCTTCTTGTTTGGAAAGACAATTGTCCAGGTTTCTTCCCTTTTTCCTCCAGAGTCTGTCATCGTTGATGTAATCTTTTCAACCTCAAATTCAGAGATTTAAAGGATTGGACAAAAAGGGTTTTCACGAGATAAAATGTCTCCTTTAAGATAACCATCAAAACAGAATTCTGGAGTCGCAGAAATTTCCCGACCGGTTCGGGAACCGAAAGGCAATCTGACAGAGTTTCCGTCTGTCATCCCCTTTGCAGTCTCCCTAAATTCTTATGCAGTGTCTCTGTTGTTATCAGGATTATCTTAACAATAGAACTGCGCTTAGGATTTTAGTGAGAGGAGGATACTGAAGTCCTTGGTGACAAGGATATCAGCTTCTTTCTTTTTCTGCTATTTTTCAAGGTGTTATCAATGGAACTTGATTTTGCACCTCCACTTCTCGGTTTTCCTCCTGCATCACATCTAGTGTGATAGGAGTTTTGATATGGGCTATGACTATCTCTTTGATTCACAGGATATAAAGGACCAGTCTCCTTCTTCCCTTTCTCAACCCATACCTGTACCGGTCTTTTGAAAGAATTTTTTCTTTCAGGTTGTTGTTCAACCCTTTTTCCATGAGATTTAACAGGATGACCTTTACCTGTTTTTCTCTCATGGTCACATTCTTTAAGACTTGATGAATGTGCTTTATGAGTATTTCTGCCACATTTTTGTGGAGAGTTACTTCTTCCTGGCTTTAACTTCTTAGAAGTATCAGACTTGGATTTTGTCTGAGAAGATTTCTTCTTTTCCAGGTTGGGTTTCTTGATCTTAAGACATTGCGTGTTAATGCCTTTTCTCAATTTCTTGAGTAGATCCGAATCCCATTTTTTATCTCTTTCCAACAATTGTACTCTATGAAGTGTCGAAGAAAGTTTTCTACTTAGTTCTTCCTTTTCTTTTTCAAGAATTCGACATTTTTCTTCAAGTAACTTGGTAACTAAATACCCTTTGTTTGTTAGAGATGAAGAACTCGTTACAGAATTCTCATTATCAGGACTGGGTGGGGGCCTTTCCTGATGTACAGCAAAGAGAGTCATGTTTTCAACATTCTCTTTTACGGGATTTCGCTTTTGTGTAGCATCAAAAGCTTTGACCTTTCCACAATAGTCTTTATTTGGACATTCGGGAGACATGTGACCGAATCCAAGACATTTGAAGCATTGTGGCTCATTGTCATTATCCCAATCTTTGCCTTTTGTCTTGAGTAGGTTATTGTACCTCTTCCTACCCCTCAGAACTCTTCTCACATGTTGAATAAATAATGATAAATCATTATCTTCATCATCTGTCTCGTGAGCTGAGTCTGTTTTCATGGCTTTCAGGCCTACTGTATTCTTTTGACCAGATTGTTTTTCATGGTCAAAGATTTTCAGTTTGGCAACAAGGTCACTTCTTGTTATATCTAAGCCATGCTTTTCTTGGATGGCATGCTTTTTGGATTCGTACCTTGAGGGTAATGACCTCAGAATTTTACTCACAATGTCCCTTTCCGGAATAGTTTTACCATAGGTGTGACAGGCATTTACTATCTCAGACAATTTGTGATTAAATTCCTCAAAGGTATCATCCTCAAGCATTCGAAGGTTTTCCCAGTCAGACATGAGGTTTTGAAGTTTAGCTTCTTTCTTTGCTGTATTTCCTTCGAATACGTTCCTTAATCTTTTCCAAGCCTCGTGAGAGGTTTCACATGTAGCTATGTGATGGAAGAGATCAGGTGTAACTGCATGAATGATAGCATTAAGCCCATCATAGTTTTGCTTAGCGGCGAGTGTTTCCACATCATTATAAACCGCTATGTCTTTGGGAACAGTTTTACCGTTGTAGATGGTGAAAAATAAGAGAGGGACAAGATTGTAAAAATACTCTCTAAATAGGCCTAACCTAGAGGCAATTGCCTATTCAGGCACATCTCCATAGCTCAGAATGCAACCCGTTCTACGAGCTAAACAAACTCTCTATGAGTTCTCTCTTATAACCCCCGGTGGAGAGGATGATATCATAGTGCAGTACTGATAATCCCACCAACGCATTAAACCCATTAATCTGCTTCATGTCGACATCGCCTCGAATTCCTCGGCATCAGAACCAGATCACGACATGGTACACGGTGAAGAGTTAACAGAGACGCATCCTCACGGATTTCCTCTTTATGCGACTCAACATTCGAATCTTAATGAAAACCTCAGGAATATCGAAGTTCTAGGCCTGTCCAGAAATCCCTGAGAAGCATACAACAGCCTAAACAGGCTTAAACAGACCTCATCCTAAACTCGGGATGGTCTAACACACCATGGATAAACACGCCATGACTTCAAGTATGATTGTAGCGTAGACACGCACATCATAACCAAGG
>JAJJMA010031613.1:0-15362 GCA_023529015.1 Papaver nudicaule
TTGCTTCTGGTCGAGGTTTGTAGGACCATCGATATTTATGTATTAACAATCCCTTTGTTGTCAGGACGTTATTTACGAAGACGGTTAAAACTATCATTGACGTGGACGACGGGACGTTGACATTGGAAATTAATGGACAAGTAATATGTTTCAGCATTTTCGAGATGATAACATATCCTAGTAATGTCCATTCTTGTTTATCCATATACGCGATTGATACCTTAGCTCAGTAGATGTTCGAGTTGAATGAGGAAGATGTGTTAGGAACCATGGTGACTAATGCATGGATGGCCGACTAGAGTGGGATAATGAAATTGAAGAAACCATTGGCTATCTCAATTTGTTACAAGAATATCCAAGAACTCATGTTTTTATCATGAAAAAAGATTATGCCATTTATCTTGCGTACTCCACAGCTAAAACTGAAACCTATCCTGGATCACCTATAATACTTTATTTGGGAGATAAGGAATAGTTGACGGTCATAATAGCTAAGGGTCTCGAGGAAGTACAAATCGTCCTCAGGATGGACAGTTGCATATATTAAGAGAATAAGCCTTATCGTTTGTATGCATAAAATACTTCTTGAGGAGGGAGCAAAGCCAACCAGGTTTCCAAGCAATGACTTTGAATCACACTTAAGGTTGCCATACAATTCCATAAGCGTAATACACAACTAATACAAGAAAACTTACTAAGAAATTACACGCAATGGTACTCGAAAAGAAGTGTGTTTGGGTGCCTAACAGTACTAGACCATCCCTTAAAGAAAATTAAGTCCAAGATGCCACCAATTCTTGATTTTTTTAAATTAGTTTCGGTAAACATGTTGCAGTGGTAACAAAATACAATGAGTCTAAACTGCTGAAAGTTCTGTTTTGCAGAGTTGGCAGACAAAACTTAATTTAGGCTAGAGATATAAGCAACTGGTTTTATGGTTGGGTACATTTAAGATAAATGAAAATCTAGGCCAAACTTGCTGACGTGGTGGAAAATTTAAGGAAAAATGCAAGGATAAAAATGGTTTGAAAAACCACCAACTACAACTGATATGAATTAAAGGCAGCTGAAAGAACAAGGAATAAAAAGAGTGAATCGTGTGATGTATTAATTACTGAAGATAATATCGTATAACTTGTCTATGTACGTTGGATAAAAAGAAGTATAGGATGTCATTAAGTATGTAGAACCGTTTTTCCGCTATTAATTTACCGGTCGATTAATTAATATCTCTTTAAAACAATAGAATTAGGGTGATCCAAAAGCTATTAAATGATGGAAGTTTTGCTTTAGTTAAACGCAAAACTTTAGTGAGCCATTATGTTCCTAATTGAATTTTAGTGGTTACAATCTCGGCCGTTTTGATTAAATGACTCAGTTTGGTTACAATTAGGATTCAGCCCATAATTTCACAGCACTTAGATAATGGTATCCCACCAACCAACCTTATGACTCGTACGGTAAGGATTAGGTTTTAGTAAGGTTTAACATCCAACGGTCACCAAATCTCTGACTCTCATTGTATAAGCCGATTCTGAAGGTCTTCTTTCTCAACAGCAACTTTCTTCTTCATCTCCTCTCTGTGCAGATCTCCTTCAAACATCTACAGTCTCATCGAATCTCAGCTCCATTCAAAGGTATATTGTAATTCGTTAGGTTCTTCTGGTCACTAATTGATTAACTTTGTTAATGCATCTAGGGTTTGATTTTTATCTAGGGTTTATGCCATGCAATTTTTGATTTGATTTGATTTGATTTGATTTGATTTGATTTAATCTTTCTGTTATCGCGATTTATTTGGTTTCTTGGTTAAAGGGTTTCTTTTTATAGTGATTTTGATTTAGAAAGTTTGTTACTTTTTGTGTTTTATTGAATTTTAATGGAATTTGTGTTCTGTTTTGTAGAGGAAATGGCTGAAGCAAAGAGTGGAATGAGGAAGGCCGTTTTTACTAAGGTAGATCAACTGCGTCCGGGGACTAGTGGACATACTTTAACTGTGAAGGTCGTAGATGCAAAGATGGTGTTACAGAAAGGTCGTCCTGATGGACCTCAAATGCGTCAAATGCGTATTGCTGAATGTTTGGTTGGTGATGAAACTGGGATGATTGTTTTCACTGCTAGGAATGATCAAGGTATTGCCTTTCTAGAGTTTTTGATAATAACTTGTTTAATTAGATGATGATCATACACTTCAATGCATCTCGTATATTCAATGCATCTAGTATATCCTGTGTTCTCCATGAAAGTCCTCTTTGTCGGTTGGTGTATTCTATGTGCTTGTATTCCACCAACCTGTATCATACTTTCTCGGTGTTTCATTGTTTACAATACATGCAATTGGTCAATCTATGTGTTATGGGTAAGATTGCTGCTTTTTCCTTACTTTTAGATACATGATAGGTTGGAGTGTTATTTAGGGGCATTAGCATAACTATATCATAGGATGAGGATAATGTAGTTTCGTATTTGAGGTTGTGTGACGATAGAAAGAAAAGCGTCATTTTATACGTCCATAATACCTTTTTTCATTATCAAATTTAATCTTGTCTATGTTCTATTAAATAGTACCTTGAGTTTTCGTTATCTGACTTTCTAAATAGGTCACCGACTATGATCATCTTTGATGTCTGCTTGGGTACTTTATTGTCTTTTAGACAAACTAAAGAATCTCTCCATTAAATGAAATGATCCTGAACACTGTTTAGGCTTTGAAGAAAATCATCTTTCATAGTCATAGCTAGTAAGATCTATGACTGTATGCTTGTGTTATTGTTTCCTATACACTTGAAAAAATATTTAAGAAATTTCATCTTTCACAGTCACAGCTAGTAAGATCTATGATTGTATTACTGTTTCCTATGCACTTGAGAAAATATTTATTTGCTTTTGAACCTTAGATAAGATTTATGGTGGTAACTGAATTATTATGGATAAGTGAAGATGAGGGGTAATAATATCACCGGTACTCTTCCTTGTGGTGATATCTATGAACTAAAAATAACCCTGTACCATTTTGCTATGAGCCCAACAAGCTTTTAAGATGTTTAGGACAGTCCTCCACCCGGATTGATCATATGCATTTTCAGAATGCACGTATGGGAACAATCTTGCTGTTTATGCCGCTATTACGATTTTCATTGTTTCTTAACAACCAACTTATCTTATTTTCAGTTGTCTTAATGAAAGAAGGTAGTACTGTGATCCTGCGAAATGCTAAAATTGACATGTTCAAAGGATCAATGAGGCTTGCAGTGGACAAATGGGGTCGTGTTGAGGTGACTGAACCTGCTAGTTTCACTGTGAAAGAAGATAACAACCTCTCTTTGGTGGAATATGAACTCGTCAATGTCGTTGAAGAATAAGCCTTTCTGTAATGTCAATAACATTAACTCAATCGTTTTAGGAATTGCTTTGTTTGTTTAATCATTTTTTCTTTACTTCATACTTTGGGTTGTTTTGGTTTGATAATCATGTTCTTTCTTTTACTAATTTAGTCTTATGTCCACTTGTATTCAAAATATAGGATGGGACTCAAATTAATACTTCGACTTGTTTCGTATGGATACATGGAGCTTTCAAGTTGTGCGGAAGATTTACAGCAACAACAAAACATGGGCACAGTGAAATGATTGAGTTCCTTTCAGCAATGCAGAGGGACAATAAGAAGATTAGATACTGTAATGGGTTAAGTTGATGCTTTTATGTTTCTGGTATTTATGGAAGATCTGACTTATTAGTTAAATAACTTCAAATTCTATTTGTTATTTTGGAACAATTATTTACAGTGTTTAGTAAACCTGCTATCTCAAACTATAAACATGTCAAAAGACTCACTGTGTATGTTTTTGATACAATTGCATACTAATTCTCTGTGAATTTTTTTACACCCTGTAACAGTCATATTAAGTATTTCTTTTGTAATCCCCATAGTTAATTAGGAGTTTCTCGCATCAAGAATAGTTCTTTTTGAATAGGTTCTTGCACAAGCTAACTTGCATGTGCTCATGCTCCAGCTAACTTGCATGTGCTCATGCTCCAGCTTCCACTCTTGCGGTTCCAGAGGTATTTTGCATTTCACTCTGCTATTGCTGTTACTCGAGTGCCTTCATGCTTCTTGGAGACATTGAATATGATTTATGGAAGTGACCGGTGTGCCTGCACACCATAGGTATCTTCTCTGAATTTGTTGATGGTTGCTGGAAGAGAAGATTTGACAAAATAATGGTTACAAGTTGTTACAAGTTGCAACTTGCTAGGAAGTCATTGCAACAAAACAGTTCAATCATCACTTTACGCATCTCTTTTCGAGTGTGTTGATATTTGGTCGAAGCAAAGGTCCCGCATATAATGGTCAAAAGAATACTACTCCTTTTCACACCACGGCTGCAGTCCGTCAATTCATGAAATAAAAGGTTAAGTTACATGGTTATCTAAGAACGACCAAACAGTTTTGCTATGTTTTTCCCTTAGAGCAAACACTATGGAAGCCAAAAAGTACAAAATGTGGTGAATTTCTTCACATTGTGGGGAATTATGCTATCCATGTCTACAAGGGGTACAGATTTGTACCGATTTGTACAGATTTGTACCCCTTATATACATGCCTTACTCACCGGTTACCAAGAAACCACGGGATACAGTTTCTAAGAAACCGTTGCGGTTTCTAAGAAGCCGTATCTTTCTGTATGTGGTTTCTCCGTAACCAACGAGAGTTAAATACTTGTTTGACCTTTTTTTATTACACTTCTCACACACTTCATCCAAACCCTTCATTTTACAACGGTCTAATTAATCTCGGTCGTCAATTTTACAACGGTAAAAAATAGATCCGTTGGGTTTTTCAACTATAAAACCAACCCACCTTCACAACTAGAATTTCATCCCAATCAATCCCAGCATGTTCCTTCTCAGCAGGGAAAACCCCCAGTTAAAGAAATACAATTTTTGCGTCAGCGTCCACCAAAGGAAATCATCTCAACACCTCCCCATTCAAACGATCAATCGGGTTCTCCTCCTCCTGCTATGCCAAACTTCGTTTAGGTACTCCTCCAGCATCTCCTCCTCGCAGACGTTATCGGCACATGAATGAGAATTAGTTGATGAATACTTTCATGAAGAAATCTAGTTTTGCTCCATTTACATTGGGCGAAGATTTATGTTTTTGTAGAAATCTAATATTGTACTATCCAAAATTGGAGGAGATACAACAAAGCCTTTTAGAAGTGAATCAGTCACTATTATGGAGTTTAGTAAACGAAGACTTCGACGATGCTCCCCAACCCTTATTTGCGCGAGATATACGCGATGGAGCATCATACACAAAAACCTCCACAAATTTATGCACTTGAGGGGATTGATTGGATCTACAGCAAGGGAAGATACCGATGATGAAATTCTGGCCAGGAATATGAAGGAATGGAAAAAATGGAAAAGAACGAAGTTCGAGTACGAATAACATTACCATCTCCTGCATAAATTTCTCGCAACAATATACGTGTCTTGAGTTAGAAATTATAAGTAATATGGGTTTACTATGTAATGCAATGAATTAAAGTCGGTAACTAAAGAAGGTCTAGATTCTCGAACGTAAGATTTGAGCCCAAAGTAATTTAGATTCCGATGTAATGCAAAATAGATTTTCATTAAAATTATAACAGTGAAACATGTTTCTATAAAACACAAAACTTATTAAAAATCCAACTCGCACTCCTTTGAACAATTATACGACCCAATTGGGGGAGTAAGGTCTCGTGAGGGCTTACAAAGTGATATTCCCACAAAACCATTACTACCACTTTCTAATCCTCATTTTCGGATGAGGTACTCCTGGCATTTGCTTCATCTTCCGATGTGGTACCTAACAACCTTTCATCCTCTACGTCATCATCAGACCAGCCATTTGGAAGATCCTCACTGTGCACTTCTGGGTTCATCCAAGATAATTTTTCCATAAAGATAAGATAACAGTTGAAGTATTCAAACAACCTACCATACTTAGCCGCATAACCCCCGCCATCCTCTCCTGAAACAAAATTAATTTTCTGGTTTAGTATTATGTTGGTGAGCCTCAAATTTTAAAACACAAAATTATACAAATGAAAATCGATTACCACATCGGATCTTGTGAGGCGCCCTACACCACACTGGTACAATACTCTCTGGAATGAAATGAACTCACATACTACTTTTTTGATACTCCTTACCTGGCTCTTGATGGCTGTTACAGATCTTTGATTGACATTCCCGTTGAGCTTATTGAGCTTGTCATGATCCTGTTCCACATGTTTTCAGCGGTAACACGAAGAGTTCTAACATCTCTTTGTGTGTAAACAAAAGCCCAACTTTTAATTATAGTTTCGTTTCCAGTATTTGTGTACCTAACCATGATTAAGACAATTTTTTTAGAACACTATCACTCTGAATAACCCTCTGTAGAACTGAATTGAGAATAATTGAGTAGTAGAGAAGAGAGTGGGGTGGTTTTCTTTCAGCAAGAGGCCACATTCTTATATCCAAAATAAATTAACTATTCAATTGATTGACATATGGAGAACATTGTTTGGTGATACGATTAAACACAACCGATTGAAGCGATCACACAAGGGATGAGAAGACGATAAAACTTTTATATGTCGGGATTGAAGTGATTAAACCCTGCCAGAGGAGACAAATTTTTCAGATGTCTGGATTGAAGTGACAATACAAGTTCTTCGTTTGAAGTTTTTTAACAGACTCATACCAGACAATTTTCATTAAAATATTCCCATACAAAACAAACACATTTAACTAGAAGGACTATTCGTACTCATCTCTGTATTCCGGGCTCATGGACTTAACTTATGCCTCTGCCGTGTCGGTGAGGTGTTTAAAGTATTTGCGGCCCTTCCTGAACAAATACTTAAAAAATTCCTCGTGCACAAATGGATGCCCTTCATTGTGTGCTGACCAAACGTTAGCAACCCTAGGTTTCTACCAAATAAAATAAACAAAACTTAATTAGTGTGTGCAAATATTCAAACTTAAAATTTACCGAAGACACTTTGTGTGATACTCATTATGTATTCAGCTGAAGCCCCTGGATGGTGTCGAAGGACCAATTTGGTGCATTTGATGTGCTCCAGGATTTTTGTTTCAATTGAGCCCAATCTAAAAGCCAATTGCTCCCAAGTGAACCCTTTACGATTAGCACTCATTTCCTCATAGAATTATTTGACTCTCTTAAAGAACATGGAATGATGTTTTTTCGGTCGTTCACGGAAAGTCTTGCAGAAGGCTTCCACAAGGTGGTAGTCATCGTCCAAAGTAAATTCCGTCTACATACACAACCAATAAATGTATATGAAGGACAAAAATTCAAATATTCAAATACTTTACTAGCTACTTTTCCTATGGTCACAAGTTCACAAGCACAAAAGTTCCAACGGACATATTTTCCATGGTCACAAATTGTTTAAACCCTCTATATAATGTCACCCCACTCTACCTTTCAAAACCACACCAAAATATTTATAGATGAATGAGAGGAGAATGAATTTCCATTTCAACGAAGATAAGGTATACTCACCCAAGCTTATTATGCAATCAAGTTAGAAGGAGGCAATCTTAATGACGAAGATTTTTGGGCTGCAGTTTTACCTAAGTTTGAGGAATTGAACGGTGGAAATCCTAATGGCCGTGAGATTAGAGGGTTGATGAACAGACGACATAGTATCTAGACAGACATGAAAACATTTCATAACTATGTTATAAGATGCAGGCAAGAACATCCTAATTATGATGGGGCTAATGTGGTAAGTTTTCTACAATTTGGTGATTTCATCCAACTCAATTTTTATCTAAATAACTCTCTACTTACGAAATGTTGCTTTTGTTTACATGGTGTGTGGATGCTTTGACAAAGATCAATTACTATACGGAGAAGAACCGCACGTTTAACTACGACATCCCTTACGGATTGTGGCGAACATATGTTGCACAAGTACATGGTTAACACATGTTTAGAAAAGTTGTAGTGTTTTCCAATAATTACACTTTCATTCTAGTTGTAGTGGTTGTGTATCCATTTAATTATACGTTCATTAATAATAATCATATGTTTTGAAACGTGTTCAGTTTCACAAGTGTTCTTCAAGTAGAAGATGGTTTGAGAAAATTAATCAACGTCATGGTGTTTTGGTCGAAGAGATGGTTCTACGAAGATGGAAGTTCGGATGTGAGCTTCAAAGTAATTCTAGTGGTGTATAGAGATGGTGAAAAAACTCTTGGAAGATGGAGGTGATTTCCTGTTATCGTCTCATGCTTGGGAAGCATGATCCGATGTGGAGATTGTTAGGAAATCGGTGGGTTTCCCAAGTTAGGTCCATTCCATATTGAGTTGGGTCTAATTATATTAAGAAAGAGTTTTAGTTTCCTTAGGACACTAATACTTGTAGACCAAGTTTGTGTTCTCTATATATATGACTAGAATTGTAGGTGAAAAGGTATCCAACCTAGAAGAGTGGTAAAGCCTTGTGCTTAGGTTTTTGGTCTCTTTGTTGGGAGGGTCGGTGCTACCTTGAAGGTTAATATTGGTGTGAGAGAAACTTGTAGAGAGAGGGTTTGGTGTTCTAGTTTGTAGGTTTAGGGCTTTTCCCTAAACCGGGTTTCTAGAGTGTTTCCATGTTTCTCCTCTGTTATCAATAAATGTGAAGAAGGTGTAGAAGAGAAGATATATGAGGCTGGTTTTGGAGAATGGTTTAGAGTGTTGACTGCTAAGGTTTCTCAATTGTGTCTCAGGTATTTATTGGTAACTCTTCGGTTTAAGTCTTCTTCTGTGGGTTGGGAAAGAGCATGTAATGGTCTTGATAGAATGGAAGTTTTTCTGGTGGTGTTGGCCGTGGAGTAGCCTGCAAAGGTGAACCACGTATATCTTGTGTTGTGGTTGTATGCTTGTTTATCTTTTGTATTGGTAACTCTTCGGTTTAAGTCTTCTTCTGTGGGTTGGGAAAGAGCATGTAATGGTCTTGATAGTAATGAAAGTTTTTCTGGTGGTGTTGGCCGTGGAGTAGCCTCAAAGGTGAACCACGTATATCTTGTGTTGTGGTTGTATGCTTGTTTATCTTTTGTCTATATTATTGTTTCTCCGGTATGGTTCAAATCACCAACATCCTTTGTGATCCTGTATTCCGCTGCGCTAGGGGTGCTAATTCCCCAACAATTGGTATCAGAGTTATTGGACGGGTGGGAGTGATTGAATCTGGAATGGAACGATGATTTATTGTCCGTGTTAGAGCATTGCTCGGTTGAACCCACTGATATTGCTATCTCAAGTCAGTTGTCAAGTTTATGAGACAAAAACAAAATCCTTGATAAGTTTACTCTACAACCTCGGACTAGGATAGTTTTAGGTAATTGAGACGAAGACTGTTGAAGACGAAGACCAGAGCTTACTACTTGATAAATCATAACGTCCTCGCCAAAGGTTAGAAAGGTTTTTCATTTCCGTATCATATTTACCATTTCTATCATACTAATAGTCTATGATGTTGTTTATATGATCCGAAGCTATTCTAGGATTCTTCGCCTTTGCATTTGTCACATTCGTGATATTTTGTATAGGTAGAGTATGTTGAATTGTCTCTTGAAATGACCTCAACGGTGAACGCGTACATGTGTTGTTTATGGCATACGAGCTAAGTCTGTATGAATGCGTTCATGAACGCGTACATACGAGTTCACGGATTCTCCTGAACTCTTTTTGACTGCTCTATGAACGCGTACATATAAGCCACGAGAAAACTTCTAACTTTCATATCTTGAAGTTTTCAGTCTAGGCATGATTAGTTCTCTGACTCGTCATTACTTGGCCCATGGAATTCAACTACTTAATCCAAGCGATGCTCAAACAAGTATTTGGACCAAAAGCCGCAAGCGATGTTCAAACATGATTTGGACTAGAAGTCGCAAACCTTCAATCAAGGTTGAGTCTTCTTTAACTATTGGCCTAGTCAAAAGTTGATAGAAGATTGAGAACGGGTATTCAAGCTATGGACCTTTTTAGTTCCGGAACTTGCTTGAGCCCTACTCAAGGTTACTTAAACTTTAAGCAAAGCCTCCCTTGGTGATCACTATAAATAGATGACCTTCTGCAAGATACAATCTCAATCCTCTACACATCTGTGTATCCTTGCATAAAGGTTGGTCGTCATCTCGAAGTCCTTTTGGACTACGACTATTGAAAGACTTCACTTGAGGATCGTGAAGCACAAATTGGAAGTAAAATTCCTGATCCTGTATCTTGGGTCGATTGAATATTTTCAATCTTATCACGACCAAGATTTGATAGAAAGTTCGTAAGGTAGATCTTGTATCGTAAACCCTAGAAGTTCCTTAACGTATATTCACGAACTAGGTTTAATACTAAGTTCTTCAAACGTTAAGAGGTAAAGTTGTTTAGGCTAGATCAATAAGCCCTATTCAACATATCAGATTTCCATTAACCTTGACTTTAAGTCTAAAGGAAATCACAATCGTATTCTAGTTTAATTACTTGGATACTTTTAGGCGTCCTGTTAGAGGAAGGGTAGCGCTAGTCTTCACGAAGGGAAGTGGAGCAACTCCTAGGCCTGCAAAGGACGTCAACTAGAGGAATCAAGTACGTAGGTTTTTGCGGGAGCCAAGAGACGTAGGAGCACATTGGTAGCTGAGTTGCTTGTAGGGCGAATTCAGTCTCGATACATTCCAGTCCGAAGTCTGAGAGTAGGCTAGCGTCTGTATTCGGTTAATACTGAGGGTGTTCACATCTGGACGAGGTCCCGGGGTTTTTCTGCTAGGTTTGCAGTTTCCTCGTTAACAAAATTCTGGTGTCTTGCATTACTTTTCCCTTCCGCATCATATTGTCTCTGATCTATATAATTGAAGTAATTTCAAGTTTGTTGATTCATAACCTTTGAGTGAATCCATCTCTATTCAGATCTACAAGAACCACGTTCTTGTTAGGATTCGGTTCTCTGAACTATACTCAGGTTGTTGTTTGAATATTGATTTGTGAGATCGTTCAAACAACAGTAATCAACTAGGTTCACGAAAACTAAAAGTTGGTGGTGTATCTCGGTATCCCCTCCTTTTCAGTTCGGGTGAAGAAATATGTGTGAAGATAATGTTTCAACCGGTGTTTACACAAAGACGAATTTGTGATGTGCTTTACAAGTCGGAGGTTCTACTTTGGCAGAAGTGTATGTTCTTTATTTGGTTTTATGATGTAGTATGGGATGCAGAATAACACTAAGTGAGGTGGAATACATATAGTTCTTGAAGAGTGTTAGTGACCATACACTATAAAGATTGAGGTTACGAAGTTTGAAGAAAGGATGAGGATGTGAGTTCTCATGTAGAAGCAAATCCAGCAAAGCTTCGAAGTTATGCACGAGATGTGATATATGTTCTTAAATATATGTTAAAGTATTCTTGATAGCTTGCACGTAATATCAAGAATGTGCCCGATCTCGGAAGCATGTACCACATTAATATGGGCGTTTACACGGTATATATTTTTTAACGAGTATATTGGGTGTGATGTTGGTAAAAAGTATGTCAGATTGGTGATGGCTTTGGGAATCGCTAAAGGATTAAAGTCTGTTAATCACAGTGGAGATGTTTTATGATTTATTTCAGATACACAGTAATCTTGACATGTGCTGGTGTTAGAGCATGGCTCGGTCAACCTCACTAAGTGTTGGTATGTCAAGCTTAGTTGTCAACTTTAGTGATCAAAACTCGACCGCTAAACAACACACAGTTAGGTGAAGTCATGAGAGAGTTATCTTTAGGTTGTGGAAGATTTTGGTAGGATTTAGAATCACTACTTGAAGAGTTGAAGAAAGACTGAAGATCAAACGAAGACATCCGGCTTCATCATTCAAGAGGTTAGTGAATCTAAATAACGCGATTCCATTATCTTTACACTTGTGCTACAAAAGACATAAACATAACTCTCATCTTGAGCTTTACTTTATGACTTGATCACTTGTGATCAGTGTGTCTTAAGATAACTCCACTTTACCGCTTGCGGTATTTGTGTTGTAGTTATGACGTTCCATATTGCTTAGAGCTTTCTTTTCTTCCCCGTCTCTAAGTTAATATAAAGGTTTTTCCTAAAACATTTTCGAGTTGGATATAGCAATGTAATGTTATCTAGGTAGTACTACGAGATTTAATCCATCACAGTATTGTGTCTCTTCTTACCTAGTCTGGCTCTGTCGGATTGATTGCATATACTTGTATGAGCCAATGTAAGAGAGATCGTGACTCACACTTATGTTGTGTAGACTCGAAATACTGCTGTTCTGAGATTCGAATACTACGTCATGGTTTGGCTCTGAATACTGAAGTTCTGAATCATTCATTTGATTCTGTATTTGAACATCTCGTATGCCATATCTCACTTCTGGATTCCGAAACCATATTTGCGTTCTCAACTTATGAATTTTCAATGTTCGAAACCTCAATGTAGGTTTTGGTAAAACTAAACGTTGATTTCGAAACCATAATCTGGTGTTCGTATTCATAAGCTATTGGTCTGAAACTAAATATTGTGACCAATGAGATAACACAGATTCGTAACTATGTTTGTTGGCTTACAGAGACTTGAGAATCGAGGCCAATGTGTCTTGACCATGTGAGTTCTAAAAGGTCGAAAAAACCCTGGGGTTTCCTAAAGGTTTATGTGAACCGGGAAATATATTCCTGTGCGTCGAGGCTAAATAGGTTTGATGCTGAAACGGTTCTCGACCACATGGACTCTCAAGTACGACATCAAACATTTGTGGAGAATTTAATATGTGTTTCTTTTTTCGAAACCTTAACCAAGGTTTTGATAACATAATCTAGATTTCGAAACCAAGCTTTAGGTTTCGCTATATGGAAACTTGATTTGGGAACCTTATTACGGTTCTGGTCATATAATGAACTTTAGGTTCCGAAACCTTAATTTGGTTTCTGCAAAAACAGATGTACGTTTGGAAACCATAATATGGTTATCTCATAATGCGTAACTTCGAAGTTCAAACTCTATCTTTTTGATTTGTACTTCAACGAATTAATGAGTTTGATATTCTCGGTTTGAAGTTTGAACTCGGTCATCTTCAATGTACAACTAAAGTGAGATTGAGTCATCATCAGAAATATGGTTAGTCACTTCAGATAGGTAGACACATGATTTCTGATCAATATTGTACGTGATTAAAATCTTCGTATGATTTTACTACTCGATCAAATATTCATTTGATTATTCATTTGATGTTTTGATTTGCATTCTTGGATATCATTAACGTGACATCTATATTGGAATCAAGAATTCAAGAGATTTAACATTTTGCTATTACTCGTGGAATCTCGCAGCGTACTTCCAATGGTATATCTATTTGCGTGATTCAGAATGTCTGTTGAACCTACGTGTTCACTTAAGCTTAACACACAAGGATTGTCCACGTCTGTTATGAGAACGTTGAACCACGTTGGACCAGATCCCACTTCCACCTAGGTTCGTCTGGTTAGCCCAGCAATACCAAGGAAGTAATGTCGACATTGTTAAAGCTGATGACGACATTTGGAAGTAATAATATCTAAGGATATTTTCGAAACAATAGGACACGTTTCGAATTGAGCTCTTTCCCAGGGAGCATATTTGGTAAGCGCTATATTTCGAATTAAAAGAAATATCCAAATATACCTTAAGATATTATTTGCTTTGATTGCTCTTGGCTAAACATCTTTCGAAAATATATTTTCTTTATGAATTATATTTTTCTTAAATGTAAAATGCTAGAGTATTAGATCTCATTAAATGCTATGAGACTAAATGGGGAATTTCAGAATTAATATGTAAATGTGCTTTGTGGAATTTCCGAAATTAAGTTTGCCTCATTTCAAAGCTAAGCCTTAGTCAATATAAATAGGAGTGGTATCTCTCCTAAAATCTTTACCCCCCTGCCAAGCTCTTCTTCGGAATTGTAAGCTTGTGTTTGTCGCTTTTCTTTTCAGTTACCTTTGAGCTTTTTCTCTTGGTCTAGGATTGCGTGAAAGTCTTCTCTAGGGATTGAGAAGCCTAGAAGTACCTCTTACAGGAAACTAGTTTATGTTTACTAGTCTGCTTTGTATTGTACTTGTGTTCTGTTCTATTACGTCTATTAAACCTTGCGATCTTGTTTATTCTATGGTCCTTCTCTTCTGCTATAAGGACACTCAAGATCGTTATGATTAGAACATACTCTTTATCTATTAACCTGGATTTGTCATCAAGCTGCTTTCGGGTTGTGTGCCTAAACTATAGATATTTAGTGGAATCAAGATTGCTGTTATTGGATTTGTTCTTTGCAGGTACACCGTTCTTCAAGGTCATATCATATCGTACTTGCTACAGCTATCTACTTGATTCCAACTGGGACGACAAGGTTGCTCTTTCAGGAGTTTAGGTTTTGAAACCTTGATCGATAATTCGAGGTGTTTATTGCCAAAGTAAACTTAATATTCTCACTCTTGGTGTAAAACAACTTCGGTGAAATATCTGTAGTTACCAAGGATATCATCTAGCGATTTGACCTGCCGCTATTTGGTTGTTGTCCACTAAGGTTGTAATCGTCCGATTGGAGGCCGGATAGCGATAGTCCTCGCGACGGGGTGTGAGGAAACTCTTGCGTAAGACAGTAACAGACGTCTGTTTGCGTAAGGGAGTACATGTGCGTGACCACCTTGCTGTGGTTGGAGGCGTAGGAATACTGAGGGGAAATCTTTGTGACTAATAGTCGTATTAGGGTCATATTGTCTGCACCAGCTAGTCTGAAGTCTGAGAGTAGGTGTGTTGGCGGCTTAATTCTTAAGAGTATTCAAAACTGGACTAGGTCCTGGGGTTTTTCTACGAGTTTGTAGTTTCCTCGTTAACAAAATCTTGTGTGTACTTTACTTTACTTCCGCATTATATTTGAATCTTCATTTATAATTAAAGTATCGTACTTGGTTGGTTGACATAGTCTTTCAGATTCTTGTGTTGACTCCCTCGTGTGAATCAATCAGATCTGAAGGAGATCTTGTTCTTGAGTTCTTGATTACAGGAACCGGTCAAGGTTTGACTTATAGGTGGACTAAAATAAAAGATTGGTGGTGTACTCGGTACCCTCGTCTTTTCAATTGGTATCAGAGCAGGCAAACACCTTAAGATCTAACAATCTGTGTTTGGCTCGATCCAACCTATAAGAAAAACATGATAAAGAACACTGATTCATGTTTTGACAACTTGATACAAAATATTAATAATTCCTGTTCTGGATCTGCACTTGTTGCTGTTTTAGGGGTAAAACAATAAAGAGAATATGAGGGGTAAAGTGTGA
>JAJJMA010031616.1:0-13608 GCA_023529015.1 Papaver nudicaule
CTTGGCGGATTGATCGGCGATGGATTCAAGATTTTCCTGGCTAGAGGAAGCCTCCTTAACTAATTGAGAAGAAATTGGTGGAGGAGGCAGATTCTTGGCAGCAAGTTGGCGGAGTTCTTCAGCTATCTCGGCGGGAGATGGCCTGGGTTTCTTTGGGCGCTGCAAATTGAATATCACCAAAGACACACCTATCAGATCTCGGAACAAGCAGAGGCAAATATAGATATATATTTTAAAAATATATTTGCATATATTTTTAAAATAGGTTAAATTAAAGTGCTTGTTTCTAGATCTTCAGTTGGATCTTTGCTAGCTCTGGAATAATTCTAGTGAGAATAGATATATATTTACCTGAGAAGCATCGGCGGTATCTTCTCGTCCTCTTTTTGTCCCAGCAATTGCATCAGCTGAGAGCCTGACATAGTCTCTATCCTTCACCCTAACAAACTTGCCATTCTCATCCTTGGCATATTTGTCAGCATCAGGCCAGACCACATTCCAGAAGGTATGCTTGGCGAGGTGAGAGTGCTCAGGCAAAAATGTTTCTCGGATTATGGTTTTGTCATCATCCTCCCAACCTAATAACCAGGGCCCGTCGATGAGACAAGGAAGATTGGAAAAGTCGCCCTCAGAGCTGTGACGAACAGTTGGTTTATCTTTTGTGCTTGTGAACTCGACATCGGCGAGTAGCAGATCTGCAGCAGGATAATTCCCTTTTGGCGTAAATCGAACAGCCCAGGGATCAGTCTTTCTCATGCAAGAGGCCACAGAGTATTGTTCAAGGAATTTCTTCACAGTAAATTCCTCAGGCTTGTGAGCATCCAGCTTGGCGAGTAGAGGATAGTTAGTCTGCCCATCTCGGCGCTTGCTCCACTCAGTCATTACTCGGATAGCATTCCCTGTTAACTGAAAGGGACTTCTATTAATCGCCACAAGAAGGTCGACGATGAAGGTATTGTTTGGATTATAAAGAGGAAATGTTAACCCAGATTTCAGCTGACCAAAGGCAACGGCGGCCCAAGTATTACTTGTCTCTGATCGAAGAAGATCGTCGACATATAGTAGATCAGATGCCTTCTTTGTCTCAGGCAGAGAATGGATTTTGGGGTTAAGGTATTCTACTTTGAAATGAGCACAATAGCCAGGCCAATCGGTCTTCCAATTTGGCACCTTCTGGTCAGTAGATATGGCTTTGCTAGCCTTGCTTTTAGATCTGGAGGATGTAGTAGTTGAAGCCATTAAAGTAGCTTGAATGCTGCCGGAAAAGATGAAGATTGGTGGTTGCCGGCGGAAATTCGGCCGGAAAAGATGAATACTGGTGGTTATCGGTAACGGAAAATGGCAGAAAAGAGATCTGTAGCAGAAATCAGTGAAGAGATCGTCAAAAGGTAAAAAGAGGAAGGAAGAAATAACAGTTATTCAAAGAGTAATTGAAATCTTCAGCCTGCGTGGAAGAAGGAGGAAGATGAAAAGCTCAGATGCAAAGTGCAGCAGCAGAAGGTTTAGGGTTTAGGAGAAGAGAACTCGTAAAGGAAGAAGCAGGTGCAGGGCCAAGTATTTATAGGGGCAAAAAGAAAACCAACCGGCGATAACGGTTATGAGCTGTGATGAAGTAATGGAGATAATGGGCGTAAACGGTTACCAGTCATAAAGTGGAAGTGACGCATGGAAGACACGTGGAGTAACTGATGCATGGCAGTAGACGTGTGGCGTGAAAAAAGCTTAGTGGAGAACGTGGGGCGGTATTTTCGGCGAGTACGAAAGTTTCATCCCCGGCGACTAAAGTCTTAAGAGATGAAAGAGGCAAAATGTAAGGGTAGAAAATACCTATTCGATATAAAAGCATCCTAGATGAGCTGCTGTATAAAAAGAATACAGCTGAGATATCCTGGATCAACGAGTGAAAGGTGGGGCGATATATGACTCCGGGTTGAACAGTATGTCTCGGCGAGTGCATGGAACGAACTAAGGTCACATCAAGTAAGGGATCAACGAGCAGAGACATGACGCCAATTGTTAGGTGATAGTTAGGTGATAGTTAGGTGATGGTTAGGTGAGCATTTAAGAGAAGTCAGAACGGATATATTGTCAGGTTGACTAGTTGACTCAGTGGAGGATGCGTCACCAGCCTTATCCTTAAGAAGATTCTCTCGTCAATGTTTACGAAGTAAGGAACGAGCTCGCCGATGTATGTACGGCGGCGAGTCATGACAAATAGTGTCAGTCCAACCTTGTTTGTATTAGCTGTATACCACTATGTAAAAGGATCTATAAATAGTGAACTAACCTACGGAGAAAGGGGTTGGACACATTTTTGGGATTGGTCTGGAGAGAGGAAAAGTAACACACTTGCTCTCTACAGCCCAAGACTAAAGTTAGGGTTCTTATTTGAGAGTCTAGGCCTAGAAGATTAACAAGGTAACGAGAGTTGTAATTATGCTTATACTAGTGATATTCTTGGATGTAGTCCTTACTTATGAGGGCGAACCAAGTAAAAATGTCTTGTCAAGTATCTCTAACCCTTATCTCTTTGATATTCTTTATACTTATCATGTTTGATGCATGTTTGGGATTGATTGTATGTATGTTGGTGTATCTTTAATGGGTGTACTGTGTAAGATCTAACCATTGGGGTTTTACACAGTTACATTTTGGCGCTAGAAAAGGTTTTGAACTTGTTTTCCTTAAATTTTTTCTCTTATACTTGCTTTGTTAAGAGTATCATATGTTCTTTTGTTTCTATATATAGTATGATTTTATCGCCGACAGTGTCGTTACCTCTCTGTTATTTCCATTTAGAGGCATTTGGCTTGCTGTTACTTCTCTTTCTTTTTCTTGTTTCTACTTATGGTATGATTCACATGTGTTAGAACTCGCCGGAAGTGTTTTAGTCACTTTTACCTGCTATATAAGGATGTTATGTTCATCGCGTAGGATCTTCTTTATGATTCATCTCTTACTTTGTCAGATATGATATATCATATGGTTCATGATTTGAGATGTTATCATATGTTCTTTGTTTCTATATATGGTATGATGTATGAGTTTTGAGGTCGCCGTTATGTTCCAGTAGTTTTACCTTACTATTTAGAGCAGTTATACTCGTTGTATATGAGTTATTCATGATTTTCCCTTCGTTTTGCCATATAAGGTATGTCATGTAGTTTGTTGCAACGATTCTCCTGGGCAATTTTGCTAAGATTGGAAAAACTAGGGCATTTCTAGTATATTTTGGCGATAGATCTCGATTTTCAACATATATTTTATACTATTTTGGGGAAATCTTGCCGGATTAAATACTGTTCCAGTTACACGTGAGTGTTAGCCGACTTGTTTTGATGATGTTATCACATATTTCACTTTTCTCACATGAGCAGTAAGAGAGTTAGTTGTTCAGATGGAATTTGTTATTTTTATATGAGTTTTCCAATATAGATATATATTTCCGACAAAAGAGTGTTTGTTCCAGTGTCTAATATGAACTTCAGTTTCATAAAGGAAATTACATCCTAAAATCCTCTTAAGCTTTTTTTAAAGATGTTGGCCGTACTATCATTTCGATTTCAAAATCATAATCACATATGATGTTTTTGCAATTCTTGTCATGATTAGGTCATCATCTGCGTATCACGTGATGAAAGCTGTTCTTTTTGTATTTCATTCATCAATATTCTGAAAAGTAACCCAACTAACTTATTTGGCATTTACCCACAGTACTAACAGAGCAATACTGTCAGGAAGTGTGTTTGTCTTCTTTTACAGAATCTCGGCGAATGGGTCCTAGAGGAAGAAGCGATAAAGCCCCGGCGGTAGGCCTCATCGGCATCCTATCCTTCCTACACCAGCAACATTCCCCAGTGGTCACAACACTAGAAGCAGAGCAGTAGAATCAGCTGGTCCAGTAGATCCTAATTTGGCAAGCTCATCTCGCCGGCCACCTGTCCAACGAGTAACTCGACAAGAAGAAGTTTACATGGAAGATATTACTCGTTTTAAGAATGCAGAAAGGTCACCTGAGCCTAATCCATTGCTAAGGAGAATCAGTAATGAAGCAGAAGCAAATGCTTGCGGCGAGCATATTGGTGTTAGAAGATTCACCACAGGCGAAACATCGAATGCAGGGGGAGCACTTCCAAACGCAACTGCAGTAGGTCTGGCGGCAGTTAATGATCAGCAGCAATTGGTGCATGATGTCGGCGAAACCCAGCACGTAGCAGAAGAAGTCCCAGCGGTGGTGGCAGAAACTCCACAGGCGGCTAGTAGAAATGGTACGGCGATAGCACCTGGTGCTACTGTAACTCACCCAGTGGTGATAGCAGATAATACGGATCCACAAATACTACAGAAGCTCTGTTAAGACAAATTCTCGAGGCCAACAACAGACAGGCGGATCAAGTGCAGAGGCAAATGCAATTGCAGATGGAAACGGTACTTCAAAGTCATAGAGAATTGATGGCAGCTCAAAATAAAGGTCATGCATCCCACTCGCACTCAACTCGCCATGCCTCCCATGCGCATTCATCTCGCTATGGGTCCCATACTCATTCATCTCGCCATGAATCTCATTCTCATACAACTCGCCGAGTTGAAAAGAGTGGAACCAGCTCGACTGAAATCTCAGATTCATCGGCGAAATATGACGAAAGAGGCAGGAGGGTAAATTTACCCGGGAAGGATAAAGATCACAGCAGCTCTAGGCGACGGCATAAAGTAGATAAAGAAATGAAGAAGGACCTGCGCCAGCTAAAAGATAAAGTAGAAGCTTTAAGTGGATCTTCGAGGGAGTCGAGATATAGGGTTGCACTTTTAGAGGCACAGAAAACACCTTTTCATGATTGTATTACATATGGACACGTGTCTTCCAAATACTCTGCTCCTAAATTCACCTCCATTTATGATGGAACTGGAGATCCTACACAGCACTCAAGAGCTTATAAGCGAGATATGGCGGCCTGGGTAGGATCAGACCCAATAATGTGTATGGCATTCCCTGCTACGCTAAAGGACGAAGCCCTAGCCTGGTTTGATGGGCTAGAAGAAGGAAGAATCAAATCCTTTGAGAAGTTAGAATGTAAATTCTTACACGCCTTTATTCAGAACAATAGAGGTCGGCCCGGCGTGGAAAGATTGTTCAACGTCAAGAGAAGGCCCTCGGAGACTTATAAAGTTTTTATTCAAAGATGGAGGAAAGCGAGTGGCGAGGTAGGATCGGAAGTGTCAGAGAAAGAGAAAATAAGATCATTTCTTAGCGTCATGGAGACGACGTATCAATTATATCAGAAGCTATTTTGGAACATGCCACAGGATTTGCAGACCTTGAGGGCGATGCAGGATGAATGGTTAAGTTATGAAGAAATTCGAGAAGAGGAGTTGCGACTGAAGAAGGAAAGAGCAAAACAAATTCACTCGATCAATAGTTTATCGCCGGAAGAGCAAGAAGAAATCAAGAAAGAATGGTTGAAGGCAGAACATCGGAAGTTGTCACAGAATCCCTCTTCGGCGATAGTGGTATCCGAGGCAGGAAAACAACAAGTTACCGCCGAGCAGCATTGGAATTCTCAGAAGCGAGAAAATTATGATGGGCGTGACAAGCAAGATAACAGGGGAGGAAACTATGGACGAGGAGGAAGAGATAATCGGCGAAATGGGAATGGAGACATAAGATATAATGAGGATAACAGAAAATTCGGCAGAGGCAACCAGCAAACCTTCCAAGATGCTACTTTGCCTAAGTTGCGTGTTTCTTATACAGATGCATTTGGTCAGATTGAAAGTTCAAATTGTAGGGATGATATCCGCTATCCTTATAACAGAGGAAACCCAAGGGCCCCGCCAACCAATAACAATTCATTCTGTCAATTCCATCAGTTTCATGGCCATACAACTGAGAATTGTACCGGCGTACAGCAAGAAGTCCATCGATTCATCCGTATGGGGAAATTCCAGGAATTCCTAGAATTGCCGCCGCCACCTCCTATCATGGTCCAGCCAATTCAAGCCATTCCTGTTGACACTCCAAATGTGTATGAGGTTAAGGTTGAGCGAGATTTGCTGGAGTTAGATTGCTTTTCCATTGTGCATTCAAAAATTACCAGAGATGAATTTCATGATAACGTCTTGTCTCGAGTTCATAAGCGAGATAGAATGGGAAATGAGATCTGTAGTGTCGCCGCTAAGTAGGAGCCATTGCAATGGATGAAAGCATGTGTTGGGTTCTCCGCCGAAGAAATTCCACCAGAAGGAAGAAATCATAACAATCCCTTGGTTCTTACCATTCAGGTGGAGCAGTTTAGACTGCCAAAAGTGCTCATCGACCCGGGAAGCTCCGTGGATATCCTCTTTAATACTGCCTTTGACGCAATGAGGGCGAAAGATGATAAAATACCTCGCCCACAGTCTCCTCCTATAACATTTATGGGTTTAATGGCATCACTTCTAAGCCTAAAGGCGAGATTGAATTAAAAGTGAAAATTTGCGACGATTACTTCTTGAAAACTACTCTCTGTATTGTGGATGTTGATTCGCCATATGCTGCAATTCTGGGAAGACCATGGCTCCACAGCTTGAAAGGGGTCCCCTCTACTTACCATCAGCGCCTGAGATTCCCCACACCATTTGGAGTCGCCGAGTATGTAGGAGATTTAGCAGTGGCTAAGGCGTGTAATTCGGCGGATGTGCAAATGCGAGAAAACCGAAAGGCAAAGATTATAGAGAAAAAGAAGCTTGGCAAGGAAGCGGTTAAGGAGCAGGAGATTTTAGATTTCATCGCCAATCCAACCACATATGTGCATTCAGTAAATTCAGTGGAAGACTCGGCGAAGTCCGGAGATAAGACCTTATAACAATTAAAGGAACCATCGCCGATGGGAGAACCAGAGCTACATTTCACGGCGGTGGAACCTACTAAGGATGTTAATATCGGCGATGATCAGGACCCAAAGATGGTAAAAATTGGTACTCTATTAAATGAAGACGAATCGGCGAAGTTGCAAGCACTACTCAAGGAGTATGTTGATGTCTTTGCTTGGGGTATGAACGAGATGCCAGGGATTGACCCGGCGATAGCGTGTCATAAACTTGATATCGATCCAAAGGTCAGACCATTCAAGCAAAGGATAAGGAAATTGGCCACAACTTACAAAGAAGCAGTAGAGGCGGAAATTGACAAAATGAAGGCATCTGGTATAATAAGACCAGTGCAATACCCGCAATGGATAGCTAACATGGTTGTGGTACCAAAGAAGAACAAGGGAGTAAGGATCTGCATTGACTTTAGCGACCTTAACAGAGCTTGTCCCAAGAATAGTTTTCCACTGTCGAGTATTGACCAGACTGTAGACGCTACATCAGGTCAAGAGTTGCTGTCATTTATGGATGGTTATTCAGGATATAACCAGATACCCTTGGCAGAGGAAGATCAGAAGCATACAGCTTTCTTTTCCACTAAGGGTTATTTTGTTACACTCGAATGCCGTTTGGGTTGAAGAATGCTGGCGCTACTTATCAAGAAATGGCACAGAAAATGTTTGAGAAATGGATAGGGAAGACGATGGAAGTATATATCGACGACATGCTTGTCAAAAGCAAGAAGAAGCAAACTCATGTAGAGGACCTCATAGAAATATTTAACCATATGCGCGTTACTAAGTTAAAAATCAATCCAGCAAAATGTGTTTTCGGTGTGACTTCAGGAAAGTTCTTGGGATATGTCGTCACCAAGAAGGGAGTGGAAGATGATCAAGCCAAGGTCAAAGCAATTATAGAGATGCCTTCGCCGGTCACAGTAAAAGATGTTATGCGGCTCAACGGGACTTTGGCGTCTCTTAACAGATTCATCTCAAGGTTCTCTGACAAATGTAAACTATTTTTTCAGACACTAAAGAAAGGAGAAAAGTTCAACTGGACTGAAGCACATGAAGCTGCATTTCAGGGCATTAAAAAGTTTCTCGCCACTCTCCCAGCAATTCAGCCACCTGAGCACGGCTAGGAACTCAGAGTATATCTCGCCGCGACACCTTTTGCCATAAGTGCAGTGCTTGTAAGAACCAAAGGCGGAGAAACGCCCATATACTATATCAGTAGAACATTGCAAGGAGCAGAGAAGAATTATACCAAAATAGAGCAGCTGATTCTGGCTTTGGTTTTCGCATCTCAGCGATTGCGTCCATATTTTCACGCCCATCCCATTGTGGTCCTCACCAAAACTACAATAGAATCTATCTTGCACAGCTCTCAGCGAGTGGGACGCATTGCCAAGTGGAACCAACAAATTGAGTAGTTCGGTGTCCAGTATGAAATACATACAGCTCAGCGGTCCCAAGTCATCGCAGATTTCCTCGCCGACTTCCCAATAGATGAAGAAGAAGGGATAGAAGAAATCCCATCCTCCTTGGATGAGCGAGAGCATGAAGTACCAGATTTATTGAAGTGCAGTCCTGATGGATGGGAGGTTTATGTAGATGGTTCGTCAAATAAAGAAGGAAATGGAATTGGGATTGTCCTTATCTCGCCAAAAGGAGCAAGGATAGTGCACTCGCTAAGGCTAGAATTCCCGGCGACTAATAATGAGGCAGAATATGAAGCAGTCATTCACACAATGCGAATACTCATTGAAATGAAAATTAGCAATGTTAGATTGACAAGCGATTCTCAGCTGGTGATCCGACAAATATCCGGACGATACCAGACAGCAGACCCATCTATGCAGAAGTACCTAAAACTTGCTAGGGAGTATGCCCAGAGGATCACATGTATCAAGTTTCGCCACATCTGCAGAAAAGATAACAGGCACGCCGACGCATTGGCATTTATCTCCTCAATGATGACAAACCCATATGTTCCTTCGATAGCTATTGAGAGAGTGATGCAGCCATCAGTAACAGCACCAAGTCAAAGAGAGGTGTTAACAGCAAACACTGAAGAGTCAGCAGAGACAGATTGGAGATCGCCGATACGGTATTACTTGGATCGCTTAACCTTACCAGGAAATCAAATCTTGGCTCATCAGGTCATCAGTCGCTCGGCGAACTATGAACTCCGAGATGGAATCTTATATTGACGGTCATTCTCTGGACCACTTCTGCGATGTGTATCAAGGGAAGAAGGCAATCAATTATTAAAAGAAATTCATGAAGGAGACTGTGGAAATCATGGTGGCCAAAGAGCTTTAGCCTTGAAAGTCAGAATGCAGGGATACTACTGGCCTTGGATGAATAAAGATGCAAAGGAATATGTTCAGCGATGCAAACCATGCCAGCTGTATGGAAGAAGAATTAAAGCGCCGGCAACATCTTTAAATTCAGTGCTCAGCCCTTGGCCTTTCGCCAAGTGGGGTATTGATATTATTGGTCCACTAACTACAGGTTCCGGACAACGGAAATACATTATTGTGGCAACATATTATTTCACCAAATGGTGTGAAGCTAAAGCTATCAGGAAGAAAACAGGACAAGAAGTGTTCACTTTCATCTGGGAGAACATATTTTGCAGATTTGGTGTACCGGCGGAAATATGTACCGACAATGGGAAAGAGCTGGTCGGCGACAACATAAGGAAGTTACTCGCTCATTACATCGTCAAACTGGGAAAATCAACTCCCTTATACCCTCAGAGTAACGGCCAGGCAGAAGCCACCAATAAGACTATTGGAATGGGACTGAAGAAAAGACTGGAAAAGCATAAAAAGGCATGGTGTGAGCATTTGCACAATGTCTTGTGGTCATATAGAACTACGGTTCGAGAAGCAACTGGAGCATCTCCTTTCTTACTTACTTTCGGCGCTGAGGCATTACTCCCATCTGAAGTAATCCTGCCCACTACAAAGCATGAGGCATGGGAGAAGAATCTGAATACAGATCTGATCCTGGCCAAGCTGGATGACTTAGAAGAGCAGCGGCTGATCGCCCTTACACACATGGAGAATTATCACCGCCGATTATCAAGAGAATACAACAAGCGAGTGATTCCAAGAGAATACTCACCCGGCGAGCTGGTACTTAGAGAAATTCCCCCGTCTCAGCGAGAAGGATGCAGGAAATTGGAGCCTGTATGGGATGGCCCTTATGTGGTCAAAAGAGTGGCTGGGCCAGGAGCGTATATACTAATTGATGAGCATGGAGTGCAACTTGAACATCCTTGGAACGCCAGGTTCCTTAAGAAGTATTATCCGTGATGGATAACATGTAAAATCCGAAGTCTTGGGCGGGCATAATACCCAAGAAGTCTTATTAGCTCATGTAAAATAACAGCGAATAAGATCCGGGGACGTAGGTTTGCTATCATGCGCCGAACCCCGTTAACAAATCACTGAGTCATTTGCATTTTTTATTCACTGAGTAGTCTAACTGCAGTGATAGCTAGAATTTTAAAGCTCTAAGAGCACAATAGCTGAGGTAAAATACTAAGTAACAGGCTATAAAAGCCATATGCAGAGGCACAAATGCCCAAGGCAACAAATGCCATACAAAACCCTGATCAGGTACTAAGGCCAAGTGCCATCTTTAAAGGCATAACGCCCAAATCAATAAATCAACTAAGAGCCAAGATCTCTTATGTAGAAGGCTTATTTCCATCGAGTGAATGCCCTTATCGTAATAGTTAGTCCAACCCAGGCTAGTTGTAAGACCAGTCGTGTTACTTGTTGATCTGTAAGTGTTTGTAAGGAAATAAGGTCCCCTTTTGCTATAGCATCACATCGGCGGTTCCGCTGGTGTGTTAATCCGTCTACGCCATAGCATCACTTCTGGCGGAGTGTATTAAAGTCTATGAGGGTAACCCATTCTACTTATATTAGATCGCCGACGGGCACAAGTAATGGTTACGGCTGGGGTCTACCCTGCTGCTCTTTGAAATTGTTAGGTCAATTTATAAGATATTGTTGGCAGTACGAGGGCCAGGGCTTCACTCCATGGAAAGTTAACTCTTTGGAGACAAAATAAAGAAGAGCAAATATGCAAAAGGAAAATTGCATATGGAAAGCAGATGTCAACAGACATATAGATAATATTCACCAAAATAACATTCCAAGGGAGTAACAGTTCATTACAAGAAAATCTAAGATAGTAAAGAAACACAAAAGACTAAGGAGGAAACAATTTATCCTCTTTGATATCCAAAAGAAAAAAAGAAAAGCTACTTCAACACCTAGGATCAGCAAAAGGGCTCTTTAGGGTAGAAGGCTTATTCTCCTCAAAGTCACTGAGGTTATCCTCGCCGGCATCCTCAGCTCTAGCATCTTCAGGCTGGTTAACATCAGCGAGAGTACTTCCCAAGATTGGCTCGTTGACAGATTGGTTAATCTCGGCGGTGCCTGTTTCCGTACTTCGCTCGGCGACTGGTTGACTAGCATTAACAGTCACCATTCCTGTATTCTGATCGCCGAGTTGTCCACCTTCTGCAGTTCCAGTAAAAATAACAAGGGACTGACTTTGTCCCTTAGGATTTTCATCCTCAGTTTCCTCTTCTGAGCCTTCTTCCTCAGATTCATCTTCTTGATAATTCTCTTCTTCCTCCTCTTCTTCATTCTTTTCCTCACACAACACCTCCTTTCCTTTGGTGCTTGCCTTCTCTTGCATGGCGAGCTGTTCAGGAGTAGGTCGTTGATAAGCCAAGGGAATCTCGACTCCCTGCTGAGGCAAGAACTTGTAAGCAAAATCATGAGCGCCGATAAAGGCAGCGCTAACAACATCATCCTTGTGACGCTTCTCCCAATACTGGACATCGTCCATGGCTTCGGTGAGCTCAATTTGAAGACCATCTCAGGCACTCTCCAGTTCTTGAATCTTGCTAACACAAGAGGCATGGTCAAGAAGTTGCTTGTTCATATCAGCAAGTTGGCCAGCACAAGAATCATGTTCTTTGAGCTTCTCGGACAAATCTTTTATCTTGTCAGGACAAGATTTGTGCTCCTTAAGCTCATCAGAAAGCTCCTGGACCTTCATCTCTAGTTCATGGCAGCCCTTGGAAATCTCCTGGTGATGATCTACTTCATTCTTCAACCTCTGGATGGTATCTGAGGCAAAAAAGAGAAAGAAACATGGTAAAGGATGTGGAAAGCAAACACAAGTCTGGAAAGTTATGGGTAAACCCTATAAAAGCTACCTTCTAAGTTGTGGACATGTCCTCGCATACCCTCTTGTGCTTCCCTAAACTGAGTCATATGAAACTCAAAGTTTTCATTAGCACAAGGACCTAACATTCGTTCTATTTGGCGTTGTTGGGTAGAACACTGCTTGTACAAATCAATTGTCAAAGCTTCACGCCTCTCCGCCATATCTTTCCAGCGTTGAATCTGAAACTCGGCGGTCTCTTTCTCAGTGCTTAAACTAATAACTTGAGAGGCCAACTTATCATCTCTGGACTTCTCTTCTTTCCAGAGGAAGAAAGCTCGCTTATGACTTGTCTCGGCTTCTGCCTTGGCGGCAAGGGCAAGTACTTCTCGGCGAAGTGCAGCATCACGTTGGCTAGTCATTTGGCCGAATTCCGATCGAACAGCTTGATAAGTATCACAGAGGTTTCTTATAATATCAACATCCTGATCCAACTCTCGGCGATACTATTTAAGGTCCTTGAGGAAAGTGAATAATTGACTACACTGCTTAAAGTTGATATTACTAAGTCTCTCGATTTCGGATTCAGCTCGCCTAAGCCTATCGTCATCGGAGGAATGGCAACCTTGGAGGGCAGGAAATCTAAGGGTCGGCGAAAGAAGCAAAATGGAAGAAAAATAGCATAACAGAAAAAGATATGGAGAAACTTACTTTGCTGAGTTGTGATTGTCAGGCTTCGCTCTCGGGCGTCATTCTTTAACCTTTCAATCTCTTGGCCACGCACCAATGCATCGTGTGTCAGTTGGCTGATTTGATTTTTGAGGTTAATGTTCTCACGGCCAAGACCCTCATTGGCCGAGGCAACACTCAAGCAGTGATGGAAGTGCTGAAATTACAAAGGATAAGCATAAAAATACAACGGCGACAGAGCTATAAAAGATAAAGTGACTCAAAAAGATACTCACCATGTTGAAAAGGTTGAAGTGCTCCTGATAAGGGATGACAACTGCAGCATTATGGAAATTTGGGTGATGAACAAACCCAGGACGGGTGTATTGTGCCAATGTCTCGTAATATTCTTGGTCTGAACAGTCATCCGCCACACTGAGCTTATCAAAAGCTTTGGCGAGCATATTAGAGATAGTGGGTTGCAGGCTCCCAGGTCCTTTGGTAGATTGAGGAGTAAGAGGATGCCGAGGCAACCTATCAAGAACAACTAAGCCAGCGAGATGTGGCTCAAGTGCTGAGGCAGAAGAAGCATGTTGAACAGATGGTATCTTAGGATTCTTTGAAGAAGAAGAGGGTTTGGAAGTATCTTGACTATCGGATATGTTAAGCATGTCCAGATCCACCTCAAGATGATCACCTCCCCTGTGATGTATCTCAGGATCTTGATCCATGTCTTCAATATCTCCAGTGACGGGAAGATTGGCAGAACCATCCTTTACAGATTGATCGATGGGCATATCAGAACTATCCTTTAAGGGTTGATCGACGAGCATGTTGGAGTTACCCTTGGCGGATTGATCGGCGATGGATTCAAGATTTTCCTGGCTAGAGG
>JAJJMA010031619.1:0-14279 GCA_023529015.1 Papaver nudicaule
CTTAAATAAGTAAACACTTAAACTTTTCCAGTATCTTCTGGAAACTTCTTGGCTGCCAATGTTCTAGCCTTCGTTGCCAATGCTTAGCCGGTTGTTGATGGCTAGTCTTCTGATACCCCTGTATCATCAACCGACATGTTTAACCCTGGAGAAAAGTCTGATTCATCGTGGAGTTGGAAAAGCATTAGTTCTGAGCTGCAGTTTGTGAAGGACAATAGTCTATGGCAAGTGGGAAATGGTGAGCACATCAAAACTTGGTTCGATAAATGGATTCCAGATCTACCAAATCCTCCAGTCCCTAAAATTCGTATGGAACCAGCGTGCGAATTCAGTACTGTAAACACCCTTTTCAAGACCAATGGTTCTGAGTGGAATTATGATATACTCCATCATCTTTTCAACCCAGCTGAAGTTCACCTCATTAGAAAAATCACAATTCACCCAACTGAAAAGGATAGACTGATCTGGAAGCTTGAGAAAAATGGAGCTTTTACTGTCAAGTCTGCCTACAAGAAGATGTATGATGATAAATATCTACAACAAGTAAGTACATCATCCCCTCAACATAAAGTGTGGTCTGAACTTTGGAAGTTACCAACCATACCAAGAGTTCAACACTTTCTATGGAGAATCTTGTCCAACTCTCTATCAACACGGGTTCGGTTATCAAGAGCTATGAAAGAAATCTCTAAGCTTTGCCCTATGTGTGATGTCAGTCATGAAACAGATGAACACATCTTTCTTCACTGCGACTTTGCAAGAGCTGCATGGAGTTCCCTAGCAAACATTCACTCTGATGTCATTCCAAACTTCAAAGATTGGATACTCAGCTGGTTTAATGATCTCAGTAATGGCCACATTCAGGAAGAAGATCTTATCAAAAGAGCAGTTATAGCTTGGTGTATCTGGGTAGAAAGGTGCAATGTGGTGTTCCAAGGGAAGAAGATAGACATTCAAGGCTTCATTCACAGAACTGCAGCAACAATAAACTCCCGTAGAAATGGTTATTCTGTCAGTCATACTAACACTGATAACCAAACTCGTAGAACCTGTAGAGATGGTGTCAAATGGATACCACCAGTTTCAGACTTTCTTACATTTAACTGTGATGGTTCTTTCAAAATGAATACTAAATCAGGTGGCATAGGACTGATTATTCGTAATTTTGCAGGGGAACCCAAAGCAGCAAGATGCACGCACCTTGAAGATTGTTGGAGTGCAGAACAAGCAGAATGTTTAGCGCTCGGAGAAGCAGTGCGATGGGCTAAGGAATTAAAACTGGATAAAGTCAATTTTGAGCTGGATTCACAAATAGTTGTTAACGCAGTCACTAGAGGAAATCCTAATATATCCCGGCGACTGCAATATCACATTCGAGACATCATTTCTTATTTCAATAAGTTTACTTCTTGGAGGTGTTATTACGTACCAAAAGAGAGAAATAAAGTAGCAGACATTCTGTCTAAAACTGCTAGGGTAGAAAAGCTTTCTAAGTATTGGTTTAACTCGTTTCCAAATTGTATTGACAGCCAATTACTGGCTGAACAACCCCCTGTTTCTACTTCTTAATCTCAATATATGCATGATTTTTCAGTTTTTTTAAAAAGAGGACCATCATGACTGTTGAGATTAGATGTACGACTAACGAGCTTAGTAATGCCCTTGAGTGTAAGTGATTGACCTGCTGCAAGAGTATCAGTTGGATGATGGAAATTCTGCCAAATGAACTTCCCCATTTTGTTGTGTAGTTTTAGATTTCCATCGGTTTGCATAGAAATACCGGTAACACCTTTATTGGTTGTATTAGTTTGCCAATCTATACTACCATCGACATTGGCAAGGACCAAGTTACCATCAGTGCCAAAAGTGATAGTGGCATTCTCTCAAACTGGGTTGTTGCGGTTAGTATCCCAAACCCACCGAAGATCGCTTCCTATATTATAACCGCCACCGATACCAAGAACATATGCATTGCCAGTCGTATTATGTTAAGAAATGTTGATGATATATAGTTTATATATAGGACAACTTTGGGACAAGCTTTAGGTCTTATCACATGCAGCTTTACTCAGATGAGCATGTTGTAGTATTTTACTTATGCGACTCCAAAGTCAAGGGTTTGCATTCAAAGCCAAGGGGACAAGATGCTGCTATCAAGGCAAGAGGGACTAGTGGGGCAATTGCAAGTCAATGCTAGAGGCAGAAAATTTTAAAACCTAGTGGGCTGATAAGAAAAATACAATGAAGTTGGAGTTTGTTGAGAGATAATCTTATTAGGAAGAGAGTGTAATAGTATTACATAGGTTCCTTTATATACTGTTAAGGGAAAACCCTAAGTATCTATATGAACCGCACATCTATGGGCCTTGGGCCCTATAACACTCCCCCTTGTGCGGTTTAATAACAAAATTTTATACACAGTGCTTCACATATAGTGCTTCGAATGTAGTTCTTCAGATGTATTGCTTCACTACAACTCTGACAAGGAAAAACCCGGTGGTACAAAACCTTGAAAAGATAAAGAGTATAACGTCTCGAGTCTTGAATAAGCTTCTCTCCTGGAGTTGGTCGTGGTAGGTGACTTCTTTTTGAGCTTCAAATGTATTTATTCAAATGTAGCTCACTCGTCAATGACCATTGTGTCTAAGTCAATTACCTCATTAAAACCTCGCCAGGAAAACCCAAAGGGACAAAACCTGGTCTAAGGAAAAAAAAGGTGCAATATTAAGAATACTTAAAACAAAGTTAGACTCACATATGTTGCCTCGTTAAAACCTTGACAAGGAAAACCCAGTGGGACAAAACCTTGGTGAAGGAAAAATAGTACAACACGATAAGTCCAGAAGTACATCTTTGCGCATGCTGAATAACATTCGTGTTTCTTGCTTGAAGATGTTTCGCTTGACATACCATCGTGTTCATTTCTTCGATTCCGATGCAGTTCGGTAATATCAATCCAATCTTTAAGTCTTCAGCATTCAGCATATATGCCAGTGTGATTGTTCTCGTTGTCTCTCTAAAACCTTGTCGAGTAATAAAAACCCTGTGGGAAAAACTAATCTCGGTCGAAGGGAAAAAAGAGTACAACACAGTTTCACATTTCGAATCAAAATATGTCGGCATCATATCCTTGGATCCTCCCCCTGATTTCATTCTGGGTAATCTCTAGACAGTTTCATTTGTCATGAGCTTTTCGAAAGTGAATATATATAGGTAATGACTTGTAAGTCTACCATGTCTCCCCCTGATTACTTTCGTTGAAGAATAAATTATTGTTTCTTCATAATCAACAACTTTTTGATTGCACTTTTGGTATTGTAGTTGTCTCGTTAAAAACCTTGCTGAATAACAAAACCCTGTGGGAAAAAGTAACCTCGGCGAAAGGAAAAAAAGTACAACTTACCACTAGGTGCTCCCCCTGATGTAGGACAATTTTTTATGTACAAAACATTCATGGGAGTTTGGACAACTTCTTTAGTCCAATACAGGCAGACACTTCCTTTAGTCTTACGCATCCAGACAAGTTCTTTAGATCTCAGCAGTTTTGCAATCATGGGAGTCAGACAATTCCTTTAGTCATATACTTTTCACATGTAATCATGGGAGTACAATACAACTTGCAATTGCATTAGAAGGGTCACACTTTGTGGAGTCATCGTCTCTTTGGTCTCTCTTGTAATCCTTCAATTTTTGCCTCTCCTTGCTTCTATCCATGTTGGTAGGAGGCCTGCCTACGGGCTTTTGTACCATTGGCTCCTCGACGGCAGGTTTCTTATAGGGGTGATGTGCGACTTCCAAATCGTGTATCAAACATTGTTGTTGCACCTTGTTCTTGTTGGGGTAGCTTGCGACTATGGCTTTCATAATTTCCAAATCTAGAAGAGAGTGATTCTCGGGAGACGCAATTGGATTAGGTGTGAAACAGAGTTGCCTCTAAAACGGATCAATGACCTCAAGTGGTACTTCCCCCCGGGTAATCCACAATCATGTGGCGACAAGGGAGTCCAAGGGCCTTCATTGTCAAACATGAACATTTACCCCTGCATCTTTTACGCCCTTTTGCCTCGTACTTCCTGTAGTATGCCAAATCTTTCATCATATACCTTATTGCCCAGTGCGACACCCTATAGAGAATACCTTTAAGCTTGTACCAGTCTTCACATTTCGCTTTCTCGTAAATCTTCATGCTCTTGCACCTGCTGTCTTCCATTTGGCACTTGATCTTAGTGATATCGTCATTTGTGTAGACATGGATAGCTTGTTGAACCGTAACCACATTATTAACACACCCATGAAGTAGCTTTTTCAAACGGCCATGACATCCCTCCTCTATACTTGTTGCCTCATTCTTGTAATGCCTATATTGGTAGGTATACGCATACACAAATTTTTCTTTGTAAGGACGCAACAATTGTTCCGTACAATAATCCACTGCCTTTTTGGCAACCTCACTCCAAGTATCTATGAAGAGCGCCAACATGCATTCATACTCTGCAATAGTCATCGAATGTACCACTTTATCCCAATCACATCAAAACTCCAACCATTTAATTCCATCCTTAATATATTAGGCATCGGCTTTCTTCTTCTCTTCAACTTTTTGTTCCTCCGTTAGTTTGCTAACACGCTCTTCTTCTAATATGTCACGCTGAACGCCTCTAGGTTTCTTAGGCTTTTGAATATGATGCCTACAATTCGTCTTGATATTGCATTGTATGTGCCATGTACAAAGAAAATGTTGAGCTTCCGGGAAAACAACCTCTATGGCGTTCATTAGTGCTTTATCCTTATCCGTTATTATAATCTTTGGAGATTGACCGCGTAAGTAAAGATCCTTCAAAGTTTCTAAAAACCATTCATAAGTCACTTCCTTCTTGATGCATAGTGGTATTTATTAAATACCATATATGCCCTTGGTCCAACTATAAATAAGAAGATAGGATTTAGGGATTGAGAAGTTTTTAGATTTTATTGAATGTTTTTCAAACACTTGTGTGAGAATGAGAGTTTTCTCTTCTTCATATCCTATTTGTAATCTCTAGGTGGAATTAGTTCATCTAATTCTAGAGTTTCAACTAGATGCCTCTTAGTATCTTGTAGTTTCCAATTTAAATTGGGTAGAAATTATAAGTTCTTTGAGAAGGATCTCCATATTTGGGTTCTTCCTTGGTTTCCAATTTGATATTGGGTAGAAACATAAGGGTAGAAGAAACTAATTTGGTTGATTGTCTATCGGTTACATTTATCTATTCCGTTGTAAGCTTCCGCATCTCATCATTTGGTATCAGAGCTCAAGGTTTAATTCTTTTGGGAAGGTGGTTTTGAAGATAATTGTTTTTAAGGTAAAATTCTACTTCTTTCAATATCAAGTATTTTTGGGTGTTGATTACTTGTTTTCAAAGTGGGGTTATCAATCTTTTTGTGATTTCATTATGGATCCAAGAGCAAATATAAGTAAACATGAAGTAAAGAAATGGGTAAATAAATGGAGGCACAAGATGTTTGATGAAATGCATCAACTAGTAGAAGAAAAAATTAAAAGGTTTGAAATTAAAATTCAAGTAAAGGAATGGAATAAAATGAGATGCAAGATGTTTGATGAAATGCACCAACTACTACAAGAGAAATTTAAGAGGCTTGAAAGTCGTTATGTGGATTCATATGAGCTCTCTAATGACTTTGTGGGAGACGGAGAGTTTTCAAAAGAAGATTCTTATGGGGTATGTAGGGGGTAAAACCCCTCGGAACACGCGTCTCGCATCCGGGAAGCCTAACCATGCCGAAAGGATTGACAGCGAGATCGTGGACCAACCCCGAGAAAGAGAAGAAACACATGAGCGAAGTAAAGACTCGGAGAGAAAGAGATTCGGACCATGCCAAGGGACCGAAGCCCACTAATCAACCTCGGAACGACAGCGAATAAACCGCCTTACTCGACAGGGACTGACACCACCACGATTGAGTCGTTTGTCTTTATTAGCTGTAAACCACCCAAGCTCGGCCTATATAAGGCGAGCTTGGATAACGTTGTAGGGGTTGGATTCTTGTTTGGTTGAGTCTAAGCGGCAAGAGAGAGATTAGGTTTGTAATCTCCTCTGGTTCCTTAGGGTTATATTCATGTAATCACAACATCGAAATATATATGATCTTTCTTATATTTTGCCTTTACTCTTATAAGTATGGTCTTTAATCACTGTTCATAGTACCCTCGGCGCTGTTCTTATGGTCTTCGCACCACTGAATCTCAACTAGATACTGTATGTATGAGTAGATCTGATGGTTATGGTATCTTGAGTACTTATGCAGATTTTCTACTCGTACAGTTTGGCGCTAGAAACATGGATGATTAAAACAACTTAGGGTTTGCCTGTGATTTTTCGGGTTTTCAAATTTTGTGTTATATTTTCTTTCTAATCTTCTCAAAGATTTTCAAAAGCTTGTTTTCTGAAAAGAAGCTCTTGTACCTTAAACATCTAAAGAACCTTAAAGGCTTTGGCATGTCTAAGAGTCTTTGGAGCATAGCATCGGGTGATAAAATCACCCAGTAAAGAGTTCTCAAAACCTCGGTATGATGAAGCTGATCTCCGAGAGAGGCCATCAATATTTGCTTTAATACCTTTTGCAGCATAGAATGCAGCTTTGTGATAAGCGATTACAAACTCGTGTCGTATCTACGAATCCATTTAGGATTTTCAAAACTCATGCTATACATAAAAATCCATTTCAAGGTTCTCAAATTTCATGATATATTTAGAAACAAAACTTCGTAAAAATCAGATGGAAGGGGATGATTTGAGCACAGCGTCAGATGCTAAAGTCATTCGTTGAGGAGTTTTTAATTTTTGGCAGGGCAAAATTAGCATGGAAATAAGATTAGTTTTCAATCTTAATACTCTTCAAAAACAGGCGGCTAGCCATAAGAAAACAACTGAAAAAATATATACAAATGTATTTTAGGGTTTTTAAATCTTCATATTATTTAAAATTGCTTTGATAAACACATCAGGAAAAATCCATTCCGGGTCGAGACAGCAGAATAACTCAAGGTGGCTCCGAAGAAATATAAAGAAAATAAGCATGACACGAGGAATATCCGCAATAAAACCATCGCGATATACATACTTACAAAGCGAGCATGACACGCTGTCATAGTCACAATACGCCGCTCGTACGAAAAAGATATATAATTATAGGAGTTAATCAATAAAAGTTCGATAGCATATCTTTAGAGACACAAAAATCCTATACAACAGTCCTAGGGGAGCATATTCACGAGTCCAAAATTTTTTACAACTAGAAGAACCACCTTGACACAATTAATTAGCAAATAAACACAGGGGATAAGTGCACAAGCTGATAGATTCTATTTCATTCAAGCCTCTCCAAAACAGGTCCGAGGAACCTCGAGCGAGGGAAGCAGAAAAACATACCGAAGAACAACCAATAATGCACGCTAGCAACAATAACATTAAATTACGAACAAGGAAAAATAAAATATTACACTCCGAAGCACATGTAGGCTATCTGAAGCCTTCGGGAAATAATATTTAAGGGTCCGAAGCATAATACACCCATACACACTTAGCGACAATTTGATATCAGCAGGATAGCGAAGCAACAAAAATATTGTAGAGAAACTTGGAGGCAAGCAACCTATTTCACACAGATAAATAAGCAAGCTAACGAAAACAGTCATTTGGAAAGTACATTAGAAACGCGAAGCAAACTCCTAAAATAAAGGCAGCAAAAAGAAAATAACTAACAAAATAAGATACTCCGAAGGTACTAGCATAGAAAAAACTAAACTCAACCTCTCCTATTTCTACGCCTATTCCGAAGTCGTCCAGCAACGGTACCTCGATCTTCGTCAAGGCCCTCGAGCAGATCTACATCGATGATTGGAACACCAGCAGGAACAGCGGCAGCATCTTCCTCCCAGAAAACAACCTCTGGAACAAATTCCTCTTCAGCAACGACTTGCTCATCAACCAAAGGAGCGGCAGCAGGAACAGACGGATTCACGTCATTAATTTCTTCTTTTACTTCAGCTTTCACATTCACTTCATCATCAGGAAAGGCAAGACCATCCTTAAGCATTGGCAAAATCTCTTCGCTATGGCGGCGAAAAAACGATCTAGTTTCATACATACGGCAGTCATAGAATGAACCACCGTCTTCCCTCATCCTCTGCTCCCTTCTCCTTTCATCACTCTCAATAAGATTACTAAACAGACGAATCACCTTGTCAGGATTACTCTCCCTCCTAGAAGAGCTAGCATTAGCAAAATCTGCTTCCATCTCCATTATTATGCGAATCTGTTCTCTACGGCTTATTGGGTCCATCTCACCATTTCCTTCCTCCATGGGAGCTTTTCCTCTGTCAGCCATTACTCCTTCAAAAGATGATAGAACACAAAAGAGGGGAAGAAAGGAAGAAAAGAATGCCAGACAAAAAATCAAACAGGTAGTCACCAGTAACAACAAAAAGCATATCTCGCCTTTTATACTACAGTTTAGGGAACCACCTAATTAACGAGTCCAATCAATGAACAGACGTGATAATTTTGATTCCCTTGAACAACACACCAATACTTCAAAACGCCATAACTATACGTTATCCAATAAAGTAACCGCATCTTTCGCAAATCCCCACGTTGTCGTTCAAAATTCTAAAACCGTAGAAAAAAATAACTGATAATACCATTCAAAACTGCCAAACACCCATGTGTCAGCCTTAGCATCAGACGGTAAATAAAACCAAAATAATTGTAACACAAATAAGCGTTAACGAAGGTAGCATACAAGACAACGAAGTACGACCGAGGACGAAGCCCAGCAAAGCACCAATGATAAAACCAAAACTCGGCACAAAGAAATCAACATTAGTAAAAATACTGACTTCGGTCACCATCCTGAGAACCTCAGACATGCGTACGAAAAATCATCGTTAAGAAGTAGCAGGAAAAGCATGCAACGGAATCAACAAGAGGCAGTTCTCATAACCACCGCTACGACTCCGAGGAGGAACTGAATCAACGCAGAAATATTTAAACAAAAACATGCCCAAACTAGAAAAGCTTCACACAGGCCAGGAACTAAAAGACCAAAACAGCGGGAAGCACATAGAAGCGAAACCTCATACAAGTAATAACTCAGGAGAGGAGGTAATAATTGCATCCTTTGAATACAACCACGATCAAAATCAAAGCCACGGCTCGCGGAAGAGGCAAAAATGCCATCGAATGAAAAAGGTTGTAAACGCCGAGGCAAAAATGCCATCGAACGAAAAAGGCTGTAAACGCCGAGGCAAAAATGCCATCGAATGAAAAAGGCTGTAAACGCCGAGGCAAAAAACGCCATCAAACAAAAAAGACCTCGTTTAGTAGGCACAGAGCTGATGCTCATATAATTCGTAAGGGCCCTACGAATTATGTGACACGGTCCTCTACCCGCAAGACACCCTGTTAGCAGTGAACACTTTGAATCAAAGCTAAAAGCTGATGATGCATAAGTACTCACTACCAAACGGCCACGAGGACTTCGCGTTCTCGGGCGCCGAAGGGACGATAAATGGGATTAACATCTACCTATAGAGGAAGATGGAACCCCGAGGCAGCTGTTTCGTCCTCAAAATCAACGACGAAGTACACAGCCAAGGGACCCTTTATAAAAATTCAAGCCTCAAAAAGGGGAGGTACAAAAGATTCAGAGGGGTCGAGCTTTAGGCCGCGATAAGAGAAAAGTACCATGTCTAAGCTCCAGCTTTGACCGGCATTCCCCCATCGTGTTACTTTATTATTGAGAAACGGGGTATCCATTCCATACATTTACTTAGGCTAAAGGTAGCTAGGGCACCTCCATGCCCTCCGAGGAAGATAAATAAATATCTTCGGCGCCTACTTAACGTATTAAGGAAACATGGATACCCACGCAATCAATAGCCAGTGTTTTGCTTGAAACCAGTGCGAGTAACTCAAAGCCTTTGGGAAGGGTGATCCGTATGCCCCCACTAGCTTGGTAACTTTCTCTTACATCGAAGTAAGCCCCGAAGTTGCACCTCGAGAAGCCATACGAACCATTCACAGGCTACTTTCAAAACCAATCGATAAAAAGTAAGGCACAAAGCAGCAATAGCATAAAAGAAGAAGAATAGCATTAAAAGATAGAGAAACGCAACAAGTGCTTACAAATACTATTCAGTACACAAAATAGCTACAAGTCATCAAAAAGTTAGAAGAAACGCACTTCCTATTTTACAGACATCCTAACACAGGATCATCAAATTACAAGAAAAAAGCACTCTAGGGATTTTATCGGGACGAAGTCGCAGGATCGCTGTCATTCTTCTTAAACAAAGGCAAAACCTGGGAACTCATAATACTGTTAAGTTCATCCACGAGATCTCGAACCTCGCCAGTAACCTCGGAGTTTTTACCAGAAGCATCAATGCAATCAACTTCCTTCGGATCGCCACCAAAAGGCTCATCACCTGCCTTCGCACTCCCATCACCCCCTTTATCACCTTCTGGCTCTTCACTAATGTCTTCATCAATTACATCTGTAAGGGTAGAAAATACCTATCCCATATAAAAGCATCCTAGATAAGATGTTGTACAAATGAAGCTCAGCCGAGATGTCCTGGATCAGCGAGTAAAAGGGTCAACGAGCAATATGAGAAGCAGCGAGTAAAGAATCAACGAGTAAGATACCAGCGAGTGAAAGACCTGTCGCCAATTGTTAGGTGATAGTTAGGTGATATTTAGGTGAGCATTTAAGAGAAGTCAGAACGGATATATTGTCAGGTTGACTGGTTGACTCAGTGGAGGACGCGTCATCAACTTTATCTCTAAGAAGATTCTCTCGTCTATGTTTACTAAGCATGAAATGAACTCGCCGAGGTATATGTGTCGGCGAGTCATGACAAATAGTGTCAGTCTAGCTTTGTCTGTATTAGCTGTTTACCACTATGTAAATGGTCTATAAATAGTGAATTAACCCATTGAGAAAGGGGTTGGACACATTTGGGGATTGGTCTGGAGAGAGGAAAAGTATCCTACTTGCTCTCTACAGCCCAAGACTTAAGTTAAGGTTCTTATTCAAGGAACTAAACATAGAAGATTAACAAGGTAATGGAATGTTGTAATCATACTTATACTAGTGGAATCCTTGGATGTAGTCCTTATTATGGGCGAACCAAGTAAATCACCTTGTCAAGTAACTCTAACTCTAATCTCTTTTATATCTCTTATGACTGTTGTATGGATGTATGCTTTGGGAATGATTGCGTGTATGTGAGTGTATCATATTTGGGTGTACTGTGTAAGATCCAACCATTGGGATTTTACACAGTTACAACATCCAACTCTCGAGAGTCAGAACCATCACAATCCTTTTGCTCCACATTGATAGCTTTATGGCCCTCAATCCCCAGACCACCATCAGCATTGTCCTTTGCTGCCTGCAAATTTTCCGCTAGCCTCACTTTTCGCAACTCGGAAATTATTAACTCAGCCTCGCTGGTCGAAATGAGATCTTTATCAGACTCAAGTTCAACATCTGGATCTTCCAAACCATCAAAATAATAGGGTGGTTGAATACCCATACTCCTACACACATATCGGGCATGGCCACGACTAAACAAAGAGGTGCGCTTCTCCTCCCCTTCGATATGGTTCTTCAAGGAAGAAATCTCAGTATCCTTTATATCGCACAAATCAAGAGCCAAACGCAACTCCTCATCAAGTTTCGAAGCTCGCTCTCTTTGAACATCAGCATCTTGCTTAAAGGTGTCTCGCTCGGACACGGCAATCTTAAGATGATTCTCTAGCCCCTTCACCTCTTTCGTGAGATTTTTCTTCTCTTGCCGTAAGAGACGGATGTCCTCGTTAAATTGAGCAACCTCCGAACCTTGGGCACCAGCGAGGTCAAGCAAAAACTTTCCATGATATTGTTGCTGAAAGCAAGGAACGAAAAACATCAATAAACAACACACAAAAACATGCGGACAAACGAAAACAACAAAGAGGCATACTCACAGCTTCCACGAATGATTGGTGGTAGGAGGGTACAACGGCAACAGAATCTTTGTCCAAAGAACCGGAAAAAGCTCGGGCAAGAAATCTAGACACGGAAGGGTCTAAAGGGCGATTTTGAGGATCCCTCGAATGTGCCCTCAAAAGACTAGCCAGGTCATCAGCACGAGGACTACGACGAGAGTTCGTTATCTGTCTCTTCAAACCTAAGCTCGACCGCTGGGTGACGGCGATAGGAATCGAAGGAACACTCGCACCCGAGGCAAAGGCACCCAAAGCAGTACCAATATTGGACCCATACTGATTCAAATTCATCTCTGGTTGTTCAGAATGAGAAGCTTCGCTATCAAGAGAAGAGCGTCCCTGCGAGGGTAACACAATTCGGGAGTTCGGCATCCCAGATGCTTCGCGGCTAAGATTCCCTCCCGTCGGAGTCCTATCATTTTCGGTCTCTTCGTCATCCGAACTAATGATAAGCTTGCGAGTTTGCCTTCGGGTAACAACCGTGGTTGTAGAACTAATGGCATTCACGCCTTTCCTCTTCGTAGCCATGGTTTTTCCTCTTTTTTGATTCGGTTCACGAGGGGATAAATTCGTAGTATCACCACCAACGACCAACACATCGCTCTGCTGACAAGCAGCCAATTTATCAGGTTCTAAACAGAGGCAAATATCCATACCCAACGCATAACTGAGGCAGGAAGTGTTTATCACCTGACTAATTCCCCCCTTCTCAGCAGGCGTCGGCTTTGAAGTCCTTTTTCTCTTCTTCGGAGCGTCACTTTCGTCCGAAGATCCTCGATTTTTCGCTTTCGTTTTCTGAAAACAAAACATGGATGAGAGTAATCCCCCAAAGAAGAGCAAAGCAAAGAAATTTCAAATTATACTTTACCCTTTGTTTGGCACGAGCAATCTTTTCTAGAGATTTGGTACGCTCCTTCTCGGAGAAGAAAATACTATAGAAATTTACAACAGGAAGATTGTGTATAGCCTCAAATTTCTTGCTCTCGACTCTCTTTTCCTCATCTTCGTAGCCATACAAAACAGGGCCTTCGATGAGCACAGGCTTCGTAAACCACACCTCATCACTAGAGTGGCGAAGAAGCGTATTCTTTTTGGACCCCGAGAGATCTACGTCACCAAGGGGATGAGAAGAATCGGGCATTTTGCCTAAACTCACACCCAGGGAGCTTTCTCTTTGGATAAAGATTTCTCCACCTTGTAACACTTGAAGAAATTTTCGACGGACCAGCACTCGGAAGAACGTTGGAATTTCTCGGGAAGCTCTTCATAATAATATGATCTACCCTCCGAACGAGCAACCCATTCGCTGATGACTCGAATAGCGTTTCCATTTAATTGCATCACTCCGCAGGGAGGACTGATCTTGGAATAAATTGCATAAAAAAGAGGGTTGGATGGATTGTACAAAGGGATGGGAAGACCGGCGCCGAGTTGTTCTCCGGAAACGATTAATCTTCTATCGCCACACTTCTGAGCAGCAAGCAATTCAGGGGATATAATCTCCTTCCCTAAACTTTTGTAAGGAAAAAGGGACGGGTTAAATCCGTAGATACGCGCCCTTTCCTCCCAGCCAATCTTCTGGGGATCCACCATTTTATGGGGTAACACTGTAGCAGGAGGAACGTCTGAAGAAGCAATTGCAGAGGCACCGGCGGCAGCCTGCAACAGAAAAGAAAGTTTAAAAGGGAATAGAAAACAGAGATCGATACCAAAACGATGGAGATAAAACTCAGAAACTCACCATGATTGAAGAAAAATACAGAAGAAAGGAAGATGCAACCCCTTCGGAAAATAATAAAAAGCAGAGAAAGGAGAGAGGGAAGAAAAGAAGACAAAGCAAGTTTAAATAGGAATAAAAGATAGAACCTACGCAGCAAGTGACAGGTCAAAGAGGGGTGAAGGTTTCAAAAAGCACGCGAAGGTACGTGTGTCAGTCAGAAATTAAGGCGAGGACACGTGTCGAAGAAGGCGAAACGCCAGGGGTTTTCTTCTCCAAACTCCTTCGACCTTTGGATAAGAAAAGAGGCAAACTGTTGGGGGTAAAACCCCTCGGAACACGCTTCTCGCATCCGGGAAGCCTAACCATGCCGAAAGGATTGACAGCGAGATCGTGGACCAACCCCGAGAAAGAGAAGCAACACATGAGCGAAGTAAAGACTCGGAGAGAAAGAGATTCGGACCATGCCAAGGGACTGAAGCCCACTAATCAACCTCGGAACGACA
>JAJJMA010031623.1:0-10163 GCA_023529015.1 Papaver nudicaule
TCTTTTTTCTTGCAGTTGAAATCGTGAATATCGGTGACATCAATATAAGAAAATTTCACATGCTAAAGTTGGAAGTCCACATTTTTTCTAATACGCTATCATTCTTAGTAGCACCATATTTATAACTCGTTGTTTAAGACACCCTAGTATCTCATTTGGTATTCTACATTTCTAAATTGTTACTAAAAATCCCAGGTGCTTAATAAGCTGTACGGCGAATTGTGAGCGGGAACCAGGAAATCGCTGAACTTCGACTCCAAGCAAGTGGAATACTTCTTCCGCCGACTCAAATAAATGATAAGCATTTCTTACCATTTAAGTTTCATCTTTCTCAAATATGAATCAGATTTCAAAGTAAGAATTTTTATGTCGCCGGTAATTGTAGCTTAGCGCATTGTATACAACATTACAAATCAAAATTATGTTCGGTGGACGAAACTTTTGCACATTAGAGAAACTCAATAGAGATACTAATAACATTTGTCACGATAAGTTAGAATTTCTTAGTTTATTTCACATTCTAAGTCGCATGCTACAATTTCCAAATACTTTAGATTATTCAAAATTTTCACCACGGCACAACTTAGCACGCTACCATATCACATGCAAAACGTGCTAGTTCATTATAAAAGTACTTGTGCAAAGAATGATCAGCGGTGTGAGGACATAACTACTGCATAGTCTCACATCTCCAAAATGGCATCCTGCTGCCAAGTTTAAGATGCAAAGTTTTCCAAGATCCGCTGAAACCAAACCAAATGATTGCATATGGCTGTGATACGCAGTGTAATGTAACCATGATTATACTTATGAATCCACCTCGCTCAACCCAAGAGAGCAGCTGGGGCAAAATCTCAATCAGACTTAATTTTTGTAATTTATTTGAATACTATGCGATTACCGCTAACCCATGGGGCAATATTATCACCCCACTATATTCTCGATATATTTTTGTCTTTGAGGAATGACAACAGTTCACGATAAAGCACACAAGTGAAAAAGCGCCGAAAGAATAAGCTAATGAGCTTCGCCGACTATATGAGTTATTCAGTGAAAAAGCGCCGAAAGAATAAGCCAATGAGCTTCGCCAACTATATGAGCTAATTGCTCCTGACCAAAAAGGTCCTATTGAGGCTAAAATGCCAAATATCTTCAGAGTTACAAAGACATACGCTGAGGCAAAATTGCCAAGAAAATTACAAGGCTCAAAAGCCACATACTGAGGCAAAATTGCCAAGAAAAATTACAAGGCTCAAAAGCCACATACTGAGGCAAAATTGCCAAGAAAGATTACGAGGCTCAAAAGCCACATACTGAGGCAAAATTGCCAAGAAAATTACAAGGCTCAAAAGCCATATACTGAGGCAAAATTGCCAAGAAAATTACAAGGCTCAATAGCCATATGATGAGGCAAGATTGCCATGAAAGTCATACGCCGGGGCATAACGAAACATTTTAGATGTCTGACTAATAGTAAATCTGGCTAACTGGTGCTATAACTCCTGACGCGTTACTTGTTGATCTGTAAGTGCTGGCAGAAAAATATAAGACTCCCGGAGGCACTAACCACCCTCTTGGCAAACCTACCACTTATAATAGATCGCCGACGGGCACAAGTAACAATGTATAGCGAAAACGGGTGCGATGTGGCTAAGAAAGAATGTTGTCAGTTCATCATTAAAATAAAATGGATTCGATTATACCGGCGGTAAAAGGGAAAGCAAAGTAAAGATTGTATCTGATCCTCAAAAGGATTAAAAACAAGAGAAATGGGCAAGGAATTCATCTTCTTCGGCGGCATAATAATTCTCCATCTCATTATTTTCAAGCATTGCTTGAAAGACATGCTTCCTCACAAAAAATTTTGGACGCACAATTGAACTCGGCAAAGGTCGCCATCAACATTTACACAACACGGCAGCCATCCAGGGGCATAATAAAAAGCTCTACAATAATTTTATCTCAGCATACTATAACTCTGAGTTTATATGGTGTTCCTCAGCTTCAAATTGAGTCAACGGAAAAACATATATTGTTACCTTTGCATTACCCCGCCATGATTTTAAGCATACACAACGGAAAAACTAACTTTGCTTTCAAATTGCGTGGATAGAGCATACTTACAGGAACTTCAAACATCACCGCTTTCTAAGAAGACAAGGAGCTGCTTACAACGGTCTTCGCCAAAGAATTCAAGCTTGGTACATATGTCGCCGACCTGCACATAATTAAGTTGGATATCAACTGATAGATATGGTAACATCAAATGCTTTCAAATTGACCAAGAGGCAACCGCCAAACCATTTACTTTACGCTGAACAAACAAGCTAAGTATCACAAACTTTGCAAACATCTCGTTATACGCTCAATAGTGACACATGCGTCATTACAAATGCATTTACACTTCCCTTATGAGTTGCTAACCATGGCAGGGGCACGATCACTAAGTTTGTCTTACTATTTGCATCTATGATATTATCTTTTACCTTTCAAATTTGCTTTGTTATATGCCGTGGTACAATCTCGAATTCGAGTAACCGCTGTAATTTCATTCAAATGGATCGGCGACTTTACAACAAAATACCCGCTGAACACCACGAATTCTCGCTGAGGTGAAACAAGTAACTACAAGTTGATACACGCTGGGGGCAGCGACTCAATCTTATGTTACCCGCTGAACACCACGAATTCTCGCTGAGGTGAAACAAGTAACTACAAGTTGATACACGCTGGGGCAGCGACTCAATCTTATGTTACCCGCTGAACTTAGCAATAAACAAGCAATAGTCACCTAACTGCTGAGAGCTAAGTATCACTTACCCAAGTTATTATATTAGCATGTCATAACTACTTGGAGTTATTGTTTCCTATTGCATTTTACAAATTCATAGCATGACCAACAGGGGCAGAGCCATATATAAAATGCAGAAGTCTTGACTTGTTTTTGCTTTCAAAAGTCTCGACTCTCTACTTTTCAAAGCAAAAAGGGGCAACCATGTACATGAAATACAAAGTTTCTTTTTAATTTCTCTATGATTCATTTGTAGGACGTCACTTGGTGAATACAAGGATTTTTAAATCAATACAAAGCAGGCATAGCGGTAAAAGCAAGAAAGCAGATATGTCAACCACAAGCCGTTGAATCTAGAGTCGTTGCTTCAGAACCTCGCGCAAGAGTAGGGGCAAATATAGATATATATATATATATATTTTTAAAGAAGTTGTACTCTTCCGCTAAGTTCCTTCAGCAACAACAAAAATTCAATCAACCGTCACTCGCAAAACTCGTTGATGTACAATTACCGCCCTGAAGATTCACAAGTAAACAATTCAGGTCAGGATCCTCAACAACAAAGACCGCCGAAGTATACCTTAGACTGTAAAATTCCTCATCTCCACTTGAAGAAACAGACAAAGCATTTACTTTCAAATAGAGATCGTTGAAGCCTTCTAGATTTTCATCAACCAACACTCAACAACAAATGTATTTGAAGACGGCGGAAACAACCAATACCTCATTCACATTAATGGTCGCCGAACCTTGTCATCCTATTGAAGAAAAAGCTCCATAGAGTTTTACACAACGGTATTCTCCACAAGCAATGGTCACCCGCTGAAGATAGAAGATCCGCTCAAATTACATCAGCGCACTGAAGTCCAAATCTCAGAGTCGGTCAAGCACGATTGAAGACAGCACGCCAATCCATGTCAGAGCCATAGCCGCCAACAGAAGATTCGTCCAAGACAGTTTGCCGAAGAAAGCCATCCAAATCAAGAATAGATCCAGCCAGGCTACTTCGAAGACTTTATTTCTTACTCCGCCTTCACCAGATGACGTTTCAAGGAGATTTTGCTTAAGGATTAATCTGCGAGCCATCCATAAGCAAAGGGGCAAAATGTAGGTGTAGAAAATGCATCTTACAAATAAAAGCATCCTAGAGGTGAGGCTACGTAAGAAGACTATCAATGAGAAGCACAGAATCATCAAACAGAAGTTTTAGGTTTATCACCATGCATAGGAGATCAGCGGGTGAACGCCAAGGACCACATTAGCATACGATACCGCTGAGGCTACACTAATAAATACCGCTGAGGTTTCATCAACTGCCGCTGAAGCTACATCGGCAAGTATCGTTAGAAGAATGGAAGAGTGAATTGTGATCAGCGGGTAAAGAACACGTCACCGACAGAAAGCTGAGAAGTGGTTGAGCATTTGTCAGAAGATCAGAGTGGTCAGATTGTCAGAGTTGACTCGTTGACTCAGTGGGATCCGCGTCAGCAATCCTTATCCAGTAGAAGACTAGCCGCTGAAGAATGGAGATTGAGGTCGCCGTCCATGCTTATTGGAAGAGGAAGACACATGATTATTGGATGTTGAAGTGTATTCGCTATGTGGCGCTAAGCCAAGGCCGGTGTAACTAAGCTTTCCTAGGAGAGGATACACCATAGAAGAACTCTAGCATAGGATTCCCTTTGAGGGTAGTATTGTAAATTCGTCAAATAGGTCTCATATAAATAGCTATGTAACCCTAAAATAAAGGGGGGGTCTCTACTACTTTCTCTCACTACCTCCATCTCCTTCTCTACTACTCCTCTACTCAAGAACATGAAGAACACTTGATGTTCTCATGAAAATCCATGTAATCACCACAAATCATTAATAAATCCTTGTGTTTATGTATTTCTCATGTGTTATTATTGGGTGTATTGGTAAAATCTCTCCATGGGGATTTTACCAACTACATTTTGGCGCTAGAAGAGGTTTGAATCGTGTGACCTTGTGTTACAAGCTCAAAAATGAAGAAAACAACAATTTCGACAACAAATCTCGTCAAATCCATCGGATTCAGTAGGATTCAGTTGAGCCAGGGGCATTTTCGACAGAAAAAAGCAAATTTCAGACAACAAATCGGCAATTTCAGTGCAAATGGGAAAGAAGAAAGGAAATGGATTTGAGGAAACTCAGAAGCAAACGTCTGCAACATTGAAATCAAAAGAAATTTTCACTACGATCAGCAAATTCTCTATCTCCCTTTTGATATTTCTTTTCATTTCTAGATCTGTTTGTGGTAGAATCACAGTTTACTAAGAAAGTTTTCAGAAAAACCTATAGCTTGTTTCACCAAAAGTTCGATTTTTTCTCTCAGGATAAAAACCAGTTTTCGGTTACAGATCTATAATCAGTAGATCTAAATCTCAAAACCCATTTAAGTTTTTTTTGGCAATACTCGATTTTCCTCTTGCTTTAATTCTTGATTCATGCTTATTCACTGAATTGATTTATGCTGCAGCGACATCAAGATTTAATTGAGATTCTTCTCTAGCTCGTCGACACCTCGCGGAGATGGAATCAAGATTTCCTAAAGATGCTAAGCAGGGGTCGTAACAACATGGCTTCTGGGAATAGATGAACAACACAAGCACGAACAACCTAGACAATCAGAATTATTGTGCACATATGCGTCAATGTTTACAAAAACCAGGGCATATTTCTGTACAATTTGATGTTGCTATACAAGTTGCTGTACAAGTTGATGCTGTACAAGTTTTACTCATTTCTCCAAATTTATGAGCAAAAGAAAACAAAGAAGCAAGGAAGATGTTGCTGTACAAGTTGATGCTGCTGAAGCTAGGATTCATGGTTGAAGCTTACGACAGGGAGAAGTGTTTGGCTACAAAATTCTTCAAATTTCGGGTTCAGATTTACTGGATTTTGGTGGTGTTTCAGCTGGAATTTCAGGTGTACAACTAAGTGAAAATGGAGAGCAGAAGCAACAGTCCATGGGCTGTGTTCAAGGGAGTTTTTAGATGGGAATGGTAAGTCTATGGGGAATCATGAAATGGGTACTTGCTGATGTTGAAGATTGGTTGCGGGAAGGCAATTTAGGTGGAGCTTCAGGTGATGGTTTCTGTCAGAAAAACCTGGGATGCTGTCGATGTTACATTGTGGTTTTATGGCTGTGATTATTGAGGCTTATAGAGTCCTAGTTTATGAATCAATGGGTCATTGAATAAGCAGGGACGGAGTTTTAGTAATGTTAGAAAACAAAGAAGAACTCACAATTGAAGCACCAGGAAAACACACTCAGGTGTTTGAAGAAATTCCTGACTGACCAGTTCAGTCTAAGTAGCAACTTTTGTGCTGTTTAGTGCTTTTTGATGATTGGTTTGTTGGCTGTTCAGTGGTGCTGGTTTGAGCAGAAGTGGAGTCTTGCCAGAGAATCGAATTGTGACAGGAAAGAAGTGGTGTTGCTAAGTTGTTGCTGTCAATTTCTGTTGTTATCTGTGGGAATCCTTAAAGGGGTTTCTGAGGCTATTACAACTAGGGAGTTATGGTCTGGGTTTGAGACAAGAAATAGGGTTGTAGCAGTGGTTTTTGGGTCCTGCGGTTGGTTTTATGCTGTCAGTTTTACAGGTTCAGTAGTTGGTTCTACAAGAGGCATTTGAAGGCATTATAACTAAAGAGCTGTGATGCGGGTTGGAGAAGGGAGACCAGCAATCTCGATGAACAAAACTAGAACCTCAGCCACAGGTTACCTCGGCGACAACCACATCCAACATAGCTGCCTTGGCAAGCGATAATCAGGTGGAATTCCTCTTACACTAATATCGGCGACGTAAACCAACCAGTTGTAACACAGCAATTCTCGCCGATGCTCGCAAAGCACCAGTATCTCGCTGAGATCAAGCCAACTTGTTGTGGCAATGTCGATCTCGTCACTCTATATTGATCATTTTGGACCAACCTTCTCGCCGAGCCACCAATTAAGAGCACAAGGGAGAAATCCTAAACTTTGCATTTTCAACTACTTTTAATTTATTTTGATATCACATAGCGGCGTACATGCTTTGTCTGCTTAGTCAATTACTTGATTCATACATGCTTTATCGGCGACTCTCTGTGCCATGCAATAGAATGAAAGAAGTCGAACTAGAAATTCTGTAGAAAGGAGCCTTTGCGGAACTCAATGTTTGGCCACTTATCATAAGTTAGATTGAGCAAGCTAGAGCATTTTCCTTGATTTAAATGTTGTAGCAGTAATGACTTTGGATAGTATCACGTTAGGAAGTTAGATTTTTTAAGCTCATTTTCTTCGATGTCTTTGGGTCATTTCGGTCGTAAATAGTTAGTTAATGATTATGCATATTTGCAGTTCACTTTGTCGTGTTGGGGGCTAGGTTTACTTTATAACCTTAACATTTTGGGATTTCATCCCATGAGTTAAACTGTTTTCAAAGTTAACGGATAGCTGATTTCCGTCGTATGTCACCTTGGATGCCTAGGGAAAAATGAATTTCAAATATCGTACTAGCAGCTTAAAGTGGTGCCATAGTCACATGTATCCTCTTACTTAGTAAAGACATCTATGAATATTCGTCACAGGATGATGATACCTGTATAAGAGAACCGCATACGCTAAAGTTTTATTTTATATAGTTTTCCAAATTACCATCAGCAGTATTAAGATATTTCCTACTCGACGTTCAAAGTTGAGCCACTGTAGTTTGTCACCTAATGCTCCTTACAATCTTGATTTGTGGTTGAAAACCCCAGGTACCTGTTAAAGCTAATGGGGCAGATTTTGTTACACCATAGACTATGTTTAGCAAATAAAGTTATACAATGTGAATTAGTTAGAATATGTAGGAAAGCAAAAACGGCAAAGGGATTATCAAGTATAATACATACCCGCTAGCAAGTTGGTTACATTGGCGCTTAACGCATTTTACTGTGTTTTCAGTTAATTACAGTTTGAAAAATGCACTTCACACATAACATTTTACTGATGCTTTGAGGCTCATTCATGCTTACCCGCTGAGTAGATACTTATGATGAGGAAATGGAACACAACGGAAATTCAGCTTCCAGTGCAGCAGTCACTCTCCTCTCGCCGACCCTCTATTTAGCTCACCGAAAAAGGGGAGAATTTCTGAAATTTTTGGTCCATAAGTTTCAGCTTGCTGTTTACTCAGCGCCATTATATTTTAGCGCCATTGAATTTCAGCGCAATTATATTTTAGCGCCATTGAATTTCAGCGCCATTATATTTTAGCGTCATTGAATTTCAGCGCCATTATATTTTAGCGTCATTGAATTTCAGCGCCATTATATTTTAACGCCATTGAATTTCAGCGCTATTATATTTTAGCGCCATTGAATGACATTGAATTTCAGCGCCGTTAAATTTTAGCGCCATTGAATTTCGGCGCCGTTAAATTTAAGCGTCATTAAATTTCAGCTTACTTAAATTTTAGCTTACTGTCTACTAAGTGTCGTTAATTTTCAAATCCTGGTGCAGCAATTACTCTCTTATCGCCGATCAGAATGAATGCAATAACGTACTTTGATAGATCCTCCTCCGGCTCAGATCAACAAAGTCCTAAAAGGCATACAACACAGAGGGGAGACTTCTGAACCTTATACTATGAATCTTCTTACTAGGATATTTAGTTTAGCACGTGCATCTAATAATCCTGTTTGCCGCTATTAGATTACATCTCTTTTTTCTTGCAGTTGAAATCGTGAATATCGGTGACATCAATATAAGAAAATTTCACATGCTAAAGTTGGAAGTCCACATTTTTTCTAATACGCTATCATTCTTAGTAGCACCATATTTATAACTCGTTGTTTAAGACACCCTAGTATCTCATTTGGTATTCTACATTTCTAAATTGTTACTAAAAATCCCAGGTGCTTAATAAGCTGTACGGCGAATTGTGAGCGGGAACCAGGAAATCGCTGAACTTCGACTCCAAGCAAGTGGAATACTTCTTCCGCCGACTCAAATAAATGATAAGCATTTCTTACCATTTAAGTTTCATCTTTCTCAAATATGAATCAGATTTCAAAGTAAGAATTTTTATGTCGCCGGTAATTGTAGCTTAGCGCATTGTATACAACATTACAAATCAAAATTATGTTCGGTGGACGAAACTTTTGCACATTAGAGAAACTCAATAGAGATACTAATAACATTTGTCACGATAAGTTAGAATTTCTTAGTTTATTTCACATTCTAAGTCGCATGCTACAATTTCCAAATACTTTAGATTATTCAAAATTTTCACCACGGCACAACTTAGCACGCTACCATATCACATGCAAAACGTGCTAGTTCATTATAAAAGTACTTGTGCAAAGAATGATCAGCGGTGTGAGGACATAACTACTGCATAGTCTCACATCTCCAAAATGGCATCCTGCTGCCAAGTTTAAGATGCAAAGTTTTCCAAGATCCGCTGAAACCAAACCAAATGATTGCATATGGCTGTGATACGCAGTGTAATGTAACCATGATTATACTTATGAATCCACCTCGCTCAACCCAAGAGAGCAGCTGGGGCAAAATCTCAATCAGACTTAATTTTTGTAATTTATTTGAATACTATGCGATTACCGCTAACCCATGGGGCAATATTATCACCCCACTATATTCTCGATATATTTTTGTCTTTGAGGAATGACAACAGTTCACGATAAAGCACACAAGTGAAAAAGCGCCGAAAGAATAAGCTAATGAGCTTCGCCGACTATATGAGTTATTCAGTGAAAAAGCGCCGAAAGAATAAGCCAATGAGCTTCGCCAACTATATGAGCTAATTGCTCCTGACCAAAAAGGTCCTATTGAGGCTAAAATGCCAAATATCTTCAGAGTTACAAAGACATACGCTGAGGCAAAATTGCCAAGAAAATTACAAGGCTCAAAAGCCACATACTGAGGCAAAATTGCCAAGAAAAATTACAAGGCTCAAAAGCCACATACTGAGGCAAAATTGCCAAGAAAGATTACGAGGCTCAAAAGCCACATACTGAGGCAAAATTGCCAAGAAAATTACAAGGCTCAAAAGCCATATACTGAGGCAAAATTGCCAAGAAAATTACAAGGCTCAATAGCCATATGATGAGGCAAGATTGCCATGAAAGTCATACGCCGGGGCATAACGAAACATTTTAGATGTCTGACTAATAGTAAATCTGGCTAACTGGTGCTATAACTCCTGACGCGTTACTTGTTGATCTGTAAGTGCTGGCAGAAAAATATAAGACTCCCGGAGGCACTAACCACCCTCTTGGCAAACCTACCACTTATAATAGATCGCCGACGGGCACAAGTAACAATGTATAGCGAAAACGGGTGCGATGTGGCTAAGAAAGAATG